>DF240037.1:18667-100984 GCA_000507305.1 Breviolum minutum Mf 1.05b.01 | reverse complement strand
GGGGGGGGTGGTGGGGGATGGAACAACCCCACCAGAAAAACTGGAAAAAAAAACGGACCCAAACGCCTCATCAAGTAGTAAACGATCGATGTGGCATAAATCCTCGGTCTCCAGAAAAGCCGCTAGCTATTAAAGATGGAGTGACATGGGGCCCCTCTAAATTAGGCCTTTATAAATTGGGTAACACTTGGGGGTTATTTCACCCCTATAAATGGCCTTATCAATGGGTAACCCTATAAATGGCCTTATAAATTGGGTAACTGGCCCTATAAGTGCATGAAGTAAACTTCTAACTAGTTTTTTGGCCCACTTTGCACCAACGGCGGATGGAGTTTTTGGCTGCTGATTCCATTGGCAGCCAAACTTCCCAAAGAGACCCAACGACAAACTCCGGTTGGACTGAGAGTTACACCCCCTGAATTCTAACATCGTAGATAATCTGATACCCAAAATATCTGTACATGTTCAAAACCATCATTTTGGGTATCTGTGTTCAATTTCGAGGGTCTAAATATGTGCAAAATTACCTGCAGCACACAACGTACAGTGTTAGGCGCTGGGCTCTTTTTGCCACCACAGGAATGAGAAAAAATGCCCACTCAGTATGATGGTTAAAATATGTTCAAAAAGTCTCTAAAATACGTGATTTTTACAATGATAGAATTTGTTTTAAAAAAAAACAACCAACTAAACAAATCCAAGCAGTGGTGTGGTACTGTTGATAGAAGAAATCCTGCACCACTTAGTATAGATAGTCTATCCCACTATTTACAAGGTTTTATACATGTCAGGTGGTGATCGCCGGATTTCTGAACCATCAACGGTACGAGTATTACTGCCTTCCGGACCTACAGATTAATTGGATTTAATGCGATCTTTTTGAGCTTTGGAATGTTTGCATCACTGATGGATCAATTTTCCTAGGTCCTAAGGTCACTTCCAACCTTAAGTTGAATATGTTCCTACCTGGAAGTTCCAGCCAATGCTGTCTGTTAGTTTCCACATCAACTTGGAAACCCCTAAAACCAGCGTTTTCCAGTTGCCTAAACAAATGCTACATTCCTAATTTCCTATGTTTTCCAGGTAGATGATTTATTTCAAAGGTTGCTTTACTTGTAGAGATCCAGAAAACCAGCTTCCATCCGTGACCGACCTCTTTTTGATCACCCAAATCATTCCTGAAAATGTCACTTACATAAAAGACCACCCCCAACTTTGGGTCCTTCCTACTAGAGATGTCCTCTGCTGTCACGGCTGTCGCCAAAAAAAAAGCAAGGACGATTCAGCTGGTAGAGTTCAGATCGCTATTGATACTATTGATATTATCGCTATTGATCCCTGCAACAGTCTACTAGGGTGGACCCATGGAAGTGATCGTAACGATTGTTAGTAAGTTGTTTTATTTCACCTAGTTACGGGAAGTATCCAACCAACTTATACAGGGGTTATAATCCATTTACTAAATACCAGCAGGACATCCCAGTAATTTTACAGATGTTTTTTTGGCCCCTACAGATAAAGTGATGATTCATGTGGGATTCTTGCAAAGGCCCTGTCACCCCAATACGTAATATATATATACCCTCCCTGAAGCTAACAGCGAGTTCGCACCTGAAAAATGATGCTTGGAATACTTTGACTTCCTTTTGGGGCCCGGCCTATTTTCACGGGTATATTATATACATACTTAATCATACTTATACCTGAATCCTGGGGTGTAAAAATTTGCGTGGTGAAACATCTTCAAAAAAAAACACCCACCCTTTTTCCTCAACAAACAAACAAACAACCAGACAAACAACACCAAACGCCACCGAGCCGCCACTTCACGGAATCTAAAATTCGACCAAAGGCCATGCCATCTTTGTTCCAAAAGACCTGCCCGCCGAGTGTGCCCGGAGGCAGTTCTTCGTCTGCGGCTTCGGTGGATTTCCCAATGGGGGTGAAGTCCTAAGGGCCACCTTTCGGAAATAGCCCTAAGAAGATTGGAAAAACCCACCAGGCTAAGCCCTGAGCAGGCCTTAAGATGTTGAGGAAGGGCAAAAACAATACCAACCACCTACTGCCACGTTTCCCATGGATATTCACCCTATGGGACCTATGGGTATGAAAACCCTATGGACCCAGATGAGCTTTAGCCGCCGCAACCTTTGAGTTGGGGTCACGTTTTCACTCACTCACCGGGCCCCAAAGAGGTCACGTCAACTCGCAGAATTGCCAGGTCCCCCCTCTTTTCTTGGCCCTTTCCCATCACACCTTTTGAAAACGAAAAAAAGCTGGAAGCTGAAAATAGGCATACATCTAGAAACCACCAACAAGCCCATGGGCTCAATGAAAATGAGCATCTCCCAAAACAACACACAAAAGAAATTTGGGGGTCAAAAGTACCTCTTAGTTCTTCCTGATTTCATCCAGTTCTTGGAGATCCCAATCTTTTTAAGCCACAAAATTTGGCGTACAGAATAGTACACCAGGGTAAAAGAGATTCGATTGCACAGTTACCATGTATTGGCTTATATTAAAGCCATGTATTGATCCTACCTTTTGGGGTTCGGTGATCGCCGAACCCTTTTGACCAAGGGGTATTTATACCAAACTTCCACCATTTGGGTGTTTCCTTAAATGGTGGTACCCCCAAAACACCCTAAAATGATCATTTTTAGTAGGAAAACCAATGGTTGTTGGGTACCACCATTTTAGGAAACCACCATGTTGTTCCAACATTTTCCAGCCGCACCCAATGGTAGACACCCAGCAATAACAGGAGTTGTGCAAAACGAAGCCATGCCAACCTGCGATGTCCACGATGAGATGACTCGATGATTCGGTGTTGCTGTTTCTTTGTCCCTCATGAGATTTCCAAGCTTCACAAAAATCATCAGGAATGAATGTTCACAACATCCGTTGGTTGAGACCCAAAAAGAGGTGCATGGTCCTCATCAAAAATATTATATAAACGTTGAAAACAACCGTTGTGTTTTTGTTTAAAGCGACATTTTCAACCTACAGACCCCGAAAAAACCTTGCTAAGTGGCGTTTAGCTTGTCACTGAACCCAACGATGATTTGGAAAATCTCATCTTGAGCCGATGATTGCAAACTTCGGGGTTTGCCATAATCACTTGAAACAACCCTACTAACGCCGCTAGTAAAAAATTGGGAGAAACCCGAAACATCATCAAGGAACAAACGCTACCGTAGTCAATCTTTAGGGTCCCGATTTTCCTACGTAACTTTCAATCCGAAAATGGTGGACCCCGAACTTTGCGAAGACCTAAGGGAAGAAACAAAAAATCATATCGTTCGTTTCCATGAGTTTATAAAGGTTCTTTTGTTCTCCTGATTCCAATCAGAGTTCAAATTTGATCCCAGTTTCCACCCACTCAAATTCAACATGGATAACCAAAATTGCCATATTTGAAAAATCAATATCTGATATCTTTTCAAGACCCTTTTCTTCTGGTATGCCTTCGTTCAATTTCCACCTGTGCGCAAATGATCTCAAAAGGCATGCGGTCTTTTTGTTGGGTGATCCTAAAAATGTCACAACTCATCACGGTGGTGACAAAATTGTATCCTAGGGGACTCGCACCCCAAGTTCTATAAGATATACCCTCCCCTGAAACTAACAGCAAACGCCCATGAAAATAGGTGAAATTCCCAGAAGGAAGGTAGTCTTCAAACATCATCAATTTTTAGGTGCTATCTTAGTTTCATGGAGGGTACCCTCAAACGGAAAGAACATGTCCCGCCAAACGAGAAAAGGTTGGAACCAGGATCCACTCAAAAGTTCCCGGCCGGGAGTTCGTTGAGGGCTTGGAAGGGGATATGTTAGTACTCTAAGCAAGTTATTTCAAGTACCCAAATGAGGAAAGGCAAAATGCATTCCTTTGATGGAAGAAATGCCTTCCTTTGATTTTTGAAGAAATCCGGGATCAACTCACCAGTTGAGGGAATGGTAGTTGAAATCCCATCATTTACACCTTTTCCCCCCCGGGAAAAAACTGGAATCACCAGAAATCCAAACTGCTTTCCACACTGAAGTTTTGACCAACCCAACAAAGTAAGCCTGCGGCTGATTTCGCGTGCCTCGAGGAACCGTGGGGAGGTGGGGACCGTTGGGGGAATCATGACAGGGGTATACCCTCCCAGAAACTAACAGCAAACGCACCTAAAATGGATGATTGGAAGACTATACGTTCCTTTTGGGGGGGCCCGGCCCGGCCTATTTTCGGGGGCTTTGGCTGTTAGTTTCAGGGAGGGTACCTGTAGTCACCATGCAGACTATCCATCATCTTTCTTGAGTGGTGGAATCTATGACTGAAGCACCCACGGGAAGAAAAGTCAGGTGTGCTGGTATGCTGAGGAATAAACTCCAAAACCTCCAGCATTTACTATGATGTTTGTAATTGTTTGATATCATCATGATCCCAATATCGCACACACAATATCCTAATATCACAGCAAAATACCAAGTTTTCTCCATAGTTTTGTTTTCTTTGCCAGCATACACCGGATTGATTCTTTGTGAAAAGTACTTGGACCGTTGATTCCTATGATTCCTCCATATATTTTTCCTCTATCAGGGATGATTTCAAGATTCAGTCCGTATCCCAGGACTTCGGGCAGGATGTGTAACAATAAAATTGGAGAACCTCAAACATTGAGGCCGTATTCACCTATCCACTTGTGATGGCTCATCCTTATTGCTTCAACAAAAAAGCAGTCAAAATACGAAAACAGGGTTTGGAGGATGGATAAATCATCATCTATAAATCTATAGGTGCCAATAAGGTCAAGTCCAAATGTGAGTTGAAGAATGATATTTCTGCCGCAAAGGTTCCAAAAAAAAAGAAAATATATATATATATATATATGTATGTATACGTATATATAAATCATATATCATAACTTACTACCAACTACTTGCAAGTGACCCAACTAGATCACCCAAATGGAGGTTACGAATAAAACATCCAAAAGGGTCACGGAAGAACCTGGTATAATAGCCACAACGCACCATGGGTCAACATGGAATGGTTGCAAGATGTTTATTAAGCTCCGATTTTACGAAAGCATTGCAACTCCCCTACTAGAGCAAAAGTTGGAGGCGACTTCCCTTTGCGACATCATCATCTATCATCATCATCATCATCATCATCATCATCATCATCACCATCATCATCATCATAATCATGCATCATCATGCACCATCATGCACCATCATCATCATCATCATCATCATCATCATCATCATCATCATCATCATCATCATCATCATCATCATCATCATCATCATGCATCATCATCAACCTACAACAACAACAACAACAACAACAACAACAACAACAACAACAACAACAACAACAACAACAACAACAACAACAACAACAACAACAACAACAACAACAACAACAACAACAACAACAACAACAAGTTGGTGGTTGAACCAACTCATTGGAAAAATGTGCCACCATCAAATTGGATCCTTTCCCCACTTCGGATCAGGGATGAAAATATCATCGTCAAGGGACTTGACTCCGCCGCCTGCCCCCTCCGTTCAAAAGGCCAAGGAACTGCAAGGGCAAAGTTGGGTAGGTCGACAAAATGACATAAATCAGAAACTAACCTTAGCGAAAATCCCAGCTCGGAAGCAGTGGGTTGGTTTCTCAGGGGGAAACCTCAAGGGATGGTTAGCTGATATCAAGATATACATTAAGATATCTTTGGAATTTTTGAGGTTTTCCAAAGCTAGGTGCCTTGATATTGCTGTTTGATGGTGTGAAATGGTGTTATTGTAAGCGATCAAAACGAAGTTGTATGGAATACTGAGTGGTTTTTCACTTGGGATCCTTCATGGCTTTGTGTGTCATCTTTATAGTGAATGATAGTCTAACTCAGATCTACTTAAGTCAAGTTGGTTGGAAAAAAAATATGTATATCCAAGTATATCATGTCCCAAATGGTAATTCAAATAGATGTGCCATGGAAAAAACACAAACGAAACAAAACCAAGATCACCTGCTATTCAAACTGAACGAAATCCCGAGTGCTGAGGTACCATGTCCTATGTAATGCAAACAATCAGAGTTTTGAACACTTCTCATTTGACAATTCATGACCATTGATCTGTCCATGTTCCGCAAAAACACCTCTACATAGATTGTTTTGTTTCATGGTTAGGGTACAAACTCCAGTTGTTTGAGACAACATCTTAGACAGTTGGGGTCATTGACACTGCCCGTGTTTCCTGGTGAAATTCCAAAACAATGTGAAAGCCAAGCATTGCTGAAAGCCCAGGCGTTGCTGGAAAAGTCTCACAGTATCCTTTGAAAAAATATACACACCCTTAGATAATTATGGCTAGTCAACCTACCCCCCCCCCCTCATGTACCACCCCACAAAAAAAAAGGTCTTATTAAGAGCTTATTAACCATTATATATTGGTTTCCCTTCATAAGGCACATTACTGGGGTGGTTGGTTGACCAACCATAAAGACGATCTAACCGCGAAAAAAATACTCAGAAGAAGCCAAGGCACCCGTCAAGACCCAGCAAAATCGTCTTCCCACCCATTTTTTTCGGACTCTGACTCGCCCTTCGTTTTTTTTAAAACCATTTTAGCGGATGTATTAGAATGCTCCAAAACACAAGAAGGGGCCACTTAAACTATCATAAATCAAATATTCAGATATAACTTATAACCTTTAAGATAATTAGCCTATATCTTGCAGTATGGGGTACCACATGATACCCCAAGACCTGTATGAATGGAGCTGTCCCAAATAGTGGTTTGTGTGGTACCTAAAAGAAAATGCCCTTGGGATCCAAGGGTTTGACCTCCGGTTTTGGCGGTCATCTTTTGGGTATTCTTGGATAACCTTGGACCTTGAACCGAGGTGAAAACTACCACAAAAAATAGGGAACATTCCCATTTTCAATAGCTAGTTGGTGGTTTCAACCCAACTGAAAAATATTAGTCAAATTGGATCATTTCCCCAGGTACTTAGATAGGTAATACATCTTCATTCATGGTGGTGTTTTCCATTGTCAATATTGCCATGTTAGTTTCAGGGAGGGTATGTATTGCTGATCAATTTCATTAATTACCAGGAAATTCACTGGTAAAATGCGTCCCACTTTTTGTTCAAGACCTGCAACTTCCAGTTCCAATTCCTGGTATGGATTGTCCTCCGGATTTCCCTCCGGTAGACACTAACAGGTTCGGCCCTAAAAAGTGATGATTCACAATATTGCCATGTTAGTTTCAGGGAGGGTAATGTGGGGAAGTGATTCATGAATTTAATAAACCCCTTTTTCCCCCCTTCCCGAAACAGTTGAGGTAAGTGATTAAACTTACTGGGATGTCCATGGTACTGAGTAAATGCATTATAACCCCTATATAAGTTGGTTGTAAGTCCCGTAACTAACTTATAAACCAACTTACTAACTAGTTACTAACTTCCATGGACACCCGAGTATTTATTCACTTCATTTACTTCCCCTTTACTAATCGCTACTCCACCAATGATGTGTCACCAAGTTCCGGGAAGGTCATCTGCCAAAAGACCCCTTTTGCACCCTGAGAACCCTGACAACCCAATGCCAGCAAAGATGTGCACCAGAGCACCTTCCTGCCCGGTGCAAGGTGCAGCACCAGCATTTGTTTGTGAAGAAGACCTCCAGTTTTCTTATCTTCCCCAAACTTTTTTTTGAATATAACCGAAATCCACGGCCTAAGGCAAAAAAAAACCCTAAGAAAACGGACCCCGTTTAGTAAGCAAGTTGCAAGCTAGAGCTATTAGATACTCAGGTTTCTTTTTGGGTCGCTTCGTTCGTGGGTCCGACCGTTGGAGATTTCTGAAGGATCATAGTATGTTTGAGCACCTGGTGTTAGCTATATCATATCAATCCCTTCAGCACTTGATTAAGAAAAAACAAAAATAACACAAGATCCCTACGCAAACATTTCTGAAACCGCATAATATGCTGTATAGATACTCCGTCGTTCAGGCAAAAAGGTGCAAATCCTACTGGCTTCTGGGAACGAAAACACCTGTTTGAGTCGATGGATTTTTCGGCCAAGCCTTTGCTCAGAAAATCCACCGAAAGCCAATACAAGCCATCCCTTTTGCTCAATATATCTCCGTTCAGCAGACCAAAAAAACCTCCGATTGTTTGATAAAGCAAAAAAAAACAGATGTTTTTTTTCGGAGCTCGAAATTCGTATCACGAATTTTTTGGTGGCCGTTTGAAAAAGTGTTCAAAGCTAGTGAGCTTTCTTTTGCGGGAAAAAAATCGGCTGAATCAAAAAACGCCTCCAAAAAGGTTTGAGGTACTACACCCCGGCAAATTAACAAGTGTCGCCTGAAAAGGGACCATGTGGGTGTTTCCAAAAATAGGGGTACCCCAAAATGGATGGTTTATAATGGAAAACCCCATTAAAATGCATGATTTGGGGGTACCCCTATTTTCGGAAACATCCATGTTTAAAGGAAATTACATCTTCCAACCATCAATTTTCGGGGGACAAGTTGGTTGTCAGGGAGGGTAAACAATAAAAAACAAGCACAAGACACATCCGCTTTGCAACCCTGTCAATATGTCAATTCTAGATAGGGCTAGTTCTCGACAGGTTTTTCTTGGTTCCCAAATGTGCGATTTTTTCTGGTGAAAAAAAAAACGATACCTGGAAAACCGCCGTTGCGACATTAATTTCCATCAACTAAAAACCCCTAAAACCAGCAAATCCAGTTGCCAAAAAAATGGTACTTCCTACTGTTGACGGAAAAAATCCTGCTACCCAGTTGATACTGTAAATATCTACCACTGTTTACAAGGTTTCATACATGTCAGGTGGTGATCGCCAGATTTCTACCATCAACAGTATGTTTTCCAGGTATTTGTTTTTTTGGGTCAGCTAATGGTTGTCTTGTTGGTTTGGAGCCCGGTGGTCTGGAATCCTTTGGGATCCCCTTATGAAAGGGTTTGTTGCCTCGCGGTATCCCGATTGAATCCCAAACCACAGGGCCCCAAACCAAAATGACCCAGGTTCGAGCCATGAACAAAAAGGCCCCTGGTTGTTTTAGTGGATTTGTTGGGGATGAAATCCTACCCAGTTTTATGGGGATTTAAAAAAAAAACATGATAAACATCCCTACTGGGATGTTCATGGTACTTAGTAAATGGATTAGTTCACCCCTATATAAGTTGGTTATATATAAGTCCCGTACCTAGGTGAAATAAACCAACTTACTAACAATCGTTACGATCACGACTCCATGGGTCCACCCTAGTAATTATGAACCAACCAACCCAGCTCTCAGCTGAAATGTTTCGGCGCCTGGGTAGGGGCATTGCGAAAGAGCAAATTCACTCCGATACCTCCGTGGGAACTTTTTTTCAAACGCGCCGTTCTCAGAAAAGGAGAGAAGACAATCCCGTGGAAAATCCCGTGGAAATCCCATGAAATCCTATGAAAATGGAAATCCCATGAAAATCCTATGAAAATCCCATGGAAATACTGGTTGTTTTGTTCAATTCCGGGATGCAAATTTACGCTAACCTGAAACTACGAGCAAAAGCGCCAGAAAAAAAAGAAAAAACATCCCAAAAAGGAAATTTCATCTGAACCAACCATTGATTTTCCGTAGCGATTTGTCAGTTTCAGGGAGAGTACAAGTTTAAACTTCCACATTGGCCCTGGGTCATTTTGCCATCATCTTAGGCTCCCTAAAACTAACAGTTCGCACTTGAAAATAGGCCATCCCAAAAGGAAACGATCGGTATTCCAATCATCCATTTTCAAGTGCGAACTGTCATGTTAGTTTCAGCGAGGGTAAAGTGGAGGAATCCTTTCGAAAAACCCGAAAACCAAAACTCTTGGGCCGCGAAAAAACACCACCAAGTGCTCCATGGAAAAGTTGAATTCCACCATGAGATGTTTATGGCTGGTCAACCTAGCCCCAACCTTAACGTACCCCCCAGAAACATGGCCTTATTAAGGGCTTATGAACCATTGGCTTCCCTTAAGAAGGCCCATTCATTAATGATATATTCATCCTGGGAAAAGAATGAACCCTGTAAAAATCGTTTTTTACACTCCCTAAAACTAAGATATCACTTGCCTGCCGCGTGCCTTTCCAAACAAAAATTAAGATTCCAAACCCCTCAATCTTTATTAACTATAGGCTATAGGTATTATACATGTTAGTTTCAGCGAGAGATTTGTCCCAAACTTACCAAAAAAAAACACAAAACAACAAAGAAATCCTACAAATCCTAGCATGTTTTCCCCCCAAAGCTCCTACCGCTTCTAAACCCGGCCGTTCCCAAAAACTCCCGGTTGGTTCCCCCGGCAATAATCGATGACCACTGTCAAAGATAAAACAAAGTCATCCTGCCCAGAAATCAGTCCCAAAGTGTAAGATGGAACCTGAAAATAGCACCCTGGAATAGGAGATTCCTTTTCTAGCTGGTGGTTTCAAACATTTTTTATTTTCACCCCTATTTGGGGAAGATTCCCATTTTGACTAATATTTTTCAGATGGGTTGAAACCAGTACTGGGATGTCCTAATGGTACTTACCCATTACGGATCCATGGGACGAACGGTGTATTTACCGATCCATGAATGGTTGATTTTTATGGTTTTCATGTAGGTAAATATACCAGTCCCATGGATACTATGGGTTAGTAAATGGATTATAACCCCTATAGAAGTTGGTTGGATACGTCCCATAACAAGGTGAAATAAACCAGAACTTACTAACTAGCTACGATCACTTCCATGGGTCCACCCTAGTACACTCCCTGAAACTAACAGCAAAGGCCACTGAAAATAGAGCCCTGGAAAAGGAGATTCCGAACTTGGAAACTGGTTGGCGGTTGATTGACCCATCTGAAAAAAACTAGTCAAATTGGAAATCTTCCCCAAATAGGGGTGGAAAAAAAATGTTTGGAACTGTTAGTTTTCGGGTGTAGGACCCAGGTAATTCAAGCCGCCATGACCTTTTCATCGCTTCGAGGTCACGTTTACAACCTCTGATTTTTGGGTTAGGGTTTAACCACCATCCAAAATAGGGCCACCAGCAGAATTGCTAGGAATGGAAAAATACGGTTGAAGAAATCCTGCACCACCTTTGTAGATAATGGGAAAAAATCTACCAACCTCAACAAGGAATTCTCTTCCCAAAGCAATGATCTAAATGGGTTGGGGAAGGTCTTGAGAATATGCCCTCATGAAAAAACATGACATGCGTTGAACATATCCAAGCCCGGATAAAACTGCGAGTTTGTGACCTTTCTTGGAAAGGTGACCTCCAAGGGATCATGTTGGGTCGCGGCTTGGAGAGGAAAGATTTGCGTATCTCCGGTAACATCTAAACCCCTCTTTAAGGAAACAAAAGGACACCCATGGGATCCCATGGGTCCCAGGATGCTCAGCCAGAAAAGCAACTCACATTTTCCACATGTTCATGGTTTCAGGGATGGCTGGCACAGTTGTTTCAAGGAACTTATGTTGAAAACTTATCTGAAGTTCCTTATCCAAGATGTACCCGCCTGAAGTTTAACAGTTCGCCCCTGAAAATGGATGGTTGGAAGACAAGCCGACAAGCCTTTCCTTTTGGGTAACTTTTCAGGGGCGAGCTGTTAAACTTCGGGGGTGTACCTCTTCATTTTGTTTCCCGCTGGGATCATCTACCCCCAAAAAACGAAATATCTCAAACTGTGATGATTCACCTTTGACGTTTGGGGGAAGCAACTTGTCAACAGTCCTTGGACAACAGGAGGGATTCTCCGGGGAAAATCTGAAAAAAAACCCAACCAAAAAACAAAAAAATATCTTATTTAAAAGAAACACCCAAAACCAACCAGCAACCAGCAATTCTGCCATGAAAGAGCAACCAACCGTGCGAGAAAAAAAAATGACCCCCAAACCACCAATTAACCATAAGCTGAACCAAAATCTCCCTTAACAAAATAACCCAACAACCCAAAAACAACCAGAAACCCGCAACCAACCGTGCGGGGAAAAAGAACATGACCCGCTCCTTTCCAAAGAGTTCATAGCGAATCTGCATGATTCCGGCCAAAACCAATAGCCGCATCCAAACCTCGAGATGGCTGATGATGTTGATGATGAGTCTCACCCATCCCAAGGTCCCAAACAAACAAACCTCTTAGGGGGCCAAAATAACTCCACTTAATAAAAAAACACAGTGAAACCCACGTTTCGGCCCTTTATAAAGGTGAAATAACTCCATTTATAATTATATTAAGTAGGGGCCCACCTTGTATGATGTGCAGGATTTCTGCCATCAACAGTATGATGAGCTTCCAATTTTGGCGGTTTTTTGTTGAATTTTTGTTGGGATGACATTTTCCTGAAATAACATGGAAAATCCTCACAAGTCACAGTGGGAATCAATCCTACGTGACCACACAGTGACAACAAAAACTTGGTCATAAGTTACGGTGTACTGATTGCCTGGAAAACATAGTGTACTATAATTGTAGGCAACTGTGGCTGGTTTTCGAGTAAAGTTGATGGAAATTAAGAGCAACTTGTTTTCCAGGTGGTTATAAAAAAGGGATCCTATGATCTGTTCTAATTCCAATCATCATAGAAGTAGATACTAGAGTTACTAGAAAATCCCTTACAATGATAGAATTCCAAGCAAACCAAGGATCTTTTTCCGTATCAGTATAATGGAGCCGGAGTATATTTCCCTCACAACGATGCTGACTAATCGTAGATGAATGTAGATGAATATAATTCCCTAATACCCCAAACAAAGGACGTAGATGAATATAACTCCCCATAATATACATAATATATACCCCAAACAATCCAAGGGCTTTTGAAATCAATACGCTCACTTATCAACTCACCAACTCATCTCGTCCAAATTGTTTTTTCGGAAAAGTTTGTCGCGTCTCAAGGAAGCCTTCAAAGAAAAAAAAACCTCCCTCAACAAATAGAGATGAAGTTTCACACATCTGTGATGAAAACCCCACCGTTTTTGTTTAGAAGTTTAGCGCCTTCCAATCATCCTTTCCTTGTGTCCATCATTTTGAGATATGATGGGAACACAAAAAGTTTCATCCACGTACCGCAAAACCACAAAAAAAAAATCAACACACAAAACACAACAAAAAATAGCGCCTCCGTCACGCGGAACATCACATGTAGGGGTTTGAAGAGCCAACGAATGCACATACAACGTCCCTGGCGAGGAGTCAGTTTGTGAATCAACTTGGAGGTTGCTTGAACACCACACACCGATTTGATGACACTCCACCCACGGATGGAGCCATCCTCCCTTCGGATGCTTCAGTGGGTTAATCCTACGTCCTACTTGGAGGATTCATCTACTTGGAGGGGTACCTAATCACGTTTTAGTAAGTGGTTTTCGTCCCGAATTCCTGGGGTTATGGGATCCCTTCCACATGGCTTAAACCAACGGTTTATAAATGGGGGGTGATCCTAACTAACTACTTACGTCCGTTCCCGCATGACGTCGGGGGTGTGTAGATCCAAACTTACAGGGAAAGCTTTTGGAAAACGCCTACCTGATCTTTGTTCACGAAAGGTGGCTTGAAAAAAACACGACAAACGTCAATGAAACCGGTAAACATCAAAACGCTTCTCTAACAAATATGATCCTCTACAAGAAAAAGGGGTGTCGGGACAAAGACCTATATACGAATTCAAGGATCGTAATCGTATTTGATTCTTGGTTGGAAAATGTTTACCAAGTCTAAAAATCTTCTCAAGAATGTGAAACTTTGTTTCGACAATGACAGGGGCTCATTGACACAATGCAACTGGTGTTGTTCTTTGGATTTCATGACATCCTGCAAGTCCCGGTAGGGGGGAATTTCAACCTCGTTGAAAGATATTAGTTAGTCAAATTGCATCATCTGATTCCAGCGATCGATCTAGTGAAAATACAGCATTCCAAGACTACAAGGTGGGGCCCCTACCAGTTATAAATGGAGGTTCAACCCGCTATGAGTAGGGTTATAGCCCCAGTTACCAATTTATAAGGCCACTTATAACGGTTTTGTACTCCATTTATAACTAGTAGGGGCCCGCCTTGCAAGAAACCACCACCTAATGCATCCTTGTCCCACATGCGTGACGATCCGTGTCAGCTGAAAGTTGAGAGGACCTTCTTTTGAAACGGTCCGATTTTTGACTCAAACAAAAAGGTCCATGGCATAGGACATGGCTAGCTGTCGACCCAAAAACCTACGGAATTAGTACATGGGTTTGATTTATATAGAGATTATGATGATATACTTCGATCTGTGTTTTCATAAAATAACATACCCTCCCTGAAACTAACAGTTCGCCCCTTAAAAATGATGGTTTCCAAGTTCGGAATCTCCAAACTTCGAGGGGGGCCCCTATTTTCAGGTGGCTTTTGCTGTTAGTTTCAGGGAGGCAAAGCACTTTGGTAGTTGTCACCCCCCCCGGGCCCCAGTTTTTCACGGGGGCAAATGAGTCTCCCTCCATCCATCCCTTCAGCCCATGGCCCGCCTGCTGGGTCTGGTATTGGTAACGTCGCACCACGTAAGAGGAGATAGAAAAATCAATGTCAACAATCCTCAGGTCCGACCGCAACGAAAAAAATTCTGTAGCCAAAATTCCTGGGAAGAACAACAATGGCTCCCAACCTTTAAGGCCCTAAACAAGCCATCTTTTTTAATGGATGTTTGGTGATGTCCAACCATTTTTCTATGTAAATGATGTCTGGCCATTCCTGGAATAACATTGCACCAACCAGGTGATTTTTTCGCCGCCGTTTTAGCAAACTTCATCCCCGATCCAACTGGAGGTCACGGGTTTCGCCCCGTAAAATTTGTCGCGTGAACTCACCATCCCAAAAGGTCACCAGCAGAATTGCCAGGAACCTGGATTTTCTTGAAATCGCCGGGGATTTTCCTGGAACCTATTCGCTACCGAAATTGGGGGCCCAAAACTCGTGTGAGGTCGCGAGCTAGGTTGACCAGAAATGTGACGTGGGCCACCCAAATAAACACCCTTCATTAAAAAAAACAGCCATTTCAGGAATTATCACAAGCTGTAATGCTCAACCCCAAACCCAGCATATTGTCTACATACTACATTGTCCAATGAAAATATGCAGTCAAAATGTGTGTCTTTCTTCACAGGCTCCCCTAACACAGTAGCAACCAACAATCGCAATCGGGGACAAGGGGTGACGCATATAATACTGTTCATGGTTCAGAAATCTTGCACCACCTGACTGACATATATGAAACTTGAAACCCTATAAATAATGGGATTTTTGGGTGGACCCTTGGAAGTGATCAGAAATAGTTAGTTTTTTTGTTGGTTTATTTCACCTATTTAGGGGAACGAAATCAACCTACTAATATGGGGGTGAAATAATGGGCCCCATCCCAGTACCAACATGTTTCAAACTCATCTGCACACAAACCCGAAGCTTTAAGATGCAACCAACCAGCATACATACCCATGGGGTCCGTCAAAACAAAATGGCGTGGATAAACGTAGTGAAGATTCGATCGACCAAAACAAAAAATCCACAAAAATGAAGGCAAAAAACATGAAGAAACTGTCTTTTGGGAATGGTGTTTCCACCGATTTCACATGTATATCCAGTATACAGATTCTGTATATCAGTCCAGAATGTGTGTCTGTGTCATCCATCTTCGTACCCTTACCCTTGCCTCGTAAAAATCGTCAAAGAACCACCCCAACCGCCATTTTCTTCATGGGAATCTAAGGGGTATACCCCAATGCCACCCTCCCCAAGCAAAGAGCCAGCCCTTATTAAGGGATTATATGAGAACCACCTGCTTGTCCCTTAGGCCGGCTTTTTGGGGGCCGGCTGTTTCAAGGAGGAATTCCCGTGGCATTTCCCCCCTAGGAATCTCCCAATGATTGCTGTGCTCCAAAGCCACCCGAGGCTGACGGTCAACAGCAAGACCACCGCAGTGATCCACCAGAAAATCGGATCGCCATCGGCGGCCTCCACATACCTGTCCCGAAATGGTAAAACGCTGAAACGGCCTAATGGGTGCCAAATGGGGGGTGGGGTGAAATGGTGGCCTATAACTATAAATGGCCTGAAATAAATTGGTTAACTGGGTGTTTTGTTCACCCCTATAAATGGAGTTATAGGGGGCCCTACTTATAAACTGGAGACTTTGTGGTGGTCGACCACCCATTTGAAAAATATGCTCTTTAAATTGGGATCTTTTTGCCAAGGATCGCGGTAGAAGATAAGAAATTTGCAAAAACATCATCTATGTTGATCTTGTTGACCACTGGATTTTTTGGCCCAGGGCAGTCTGGCAGAGAAAAGCCTCCATCTAAACAAAGTCCTAAACCTGAATTATCGGGCCTTTTTGAAGAGGATTCCGCGATCACCACCATTTGGGGTGACCAACCGGCGATTTGGCTGCTGCAATTTGCCCATTTCCTTACCTTTGATGGTTTAATCAATTACTCCTAGAGACTAGAGATGAAGAGAAAACATCTATCTCAAACTGGCCCCAACTATATAAAGGTCAGGTAAACGATTGGTTGCTAGATTTAAACGTCACCCCAAAAATATATTGATGTCGTAAGCGGCCTAGTAAGAAAGCAGCTACCCTGATATAATCACTTAGTTCTCCAACTAAAGCTACCCTATAAATCAAATCATTTCAAATGAACATCAAATAAACCAGCTATAGCCACATAATTTTAAAAAATGCAGCACCCTCTAAATCAAATAAATCAGTTCACTTTCCAGTCACCCATTTTTGTCAGCAATAGCACTACATAACAACCCTTTTCCCCCCCCCCCACCCTCGTTTCTACCCTGAAAAAAAATCCTCCAAACAACGGCAAATCGGAAGAGAATTGTGTTGCATTCCAACCTGTACAGCTCACAGCTCGTTTGTTACAACCTCCCATCCAAGGTGTGCGCTTTTTTTTTTTAAGACACTGCTCAGCTTCCTGTCCCCATGAGCCCCCCCCAAAATCCCACATGGGATTTTTTTTTGAGGGTATTTTAAAAACCAGGTGAAAAAATCATTAAAAAAACCTCTAAAAATGTAGGGTTTTAGGGGGGCCCATGGTCGTTACACACATGTGACGACCATTCATACAGGAATTTCCCGCGTTTTTTCGTGGATGCCTCGATCACCCTCTTCCGCCGAGAAACAACCGCGAAATACACTTCTCGGGCTCCCATCGGTTTCTTCATTTCAATCGCTATGGAGACTTCAAATTGGGTTTCGGTTGATACACCCCCCGAAAACGAACGGCTACTAAGATGTCCTGCTGGTACCTAGCAAATGGATTATAACCCCTATATACTGTAAGTTGGTTGATTTCGTCCCCTAAGTACGTTATAAACGAACTTACTAACTAGTTACAATCACTTCCATGGGTCCACCCTAGTAAACAACCTGAAAAATACAAACCCGATAGGAGGAATGGAGAAACATTGATCATTGACCCAAACCTCCGATAATTCAGGAAGTTCCAGCCGTTCATGCTTCGGGGGCAAACATAACTATAGTTGGTGGTTTCAACCCCTTTGAAAAATATGCTCGTCAAATGGGAAATCGTCCCCAAGTTTCGGGGTGAAAATAAAAATATTTGAGTTGCCACCACCTAGTTAAACTTTCTCCTCAGTCAGTTGATCCAATGTTCGACTTCATTTCCTGGAATCCACTCTGACGAAACTCAGTTGATGGCGGCCGTAGACTTCCGTGGTGGTGAATTCATTTTTTCTGGGTGTTTACCCTCTGGTACTCCCCTGAAAAATAACATGTCCCCTGAAAAATGATGGTTGGAAATTTGCTCTTATTTAACTTAAAATGCTCCCTTTTTAGGGGGACATGTTAATTTTTGGGATGGTAAACTAACATAGCAGGCTGGAATAACACCATTTTCAATAGGAAATACATCTTCAAATGCTGCATTTTCCAGTGCTATGTTTGTTTACCAGAGTGCAACTATCCCACCAAACACCAGAATTCATGTCCAAGCAAAATCACTCATGGCGTGGCTTTGTTCAAACTTTCTTCCAACTGAAAAATATCTGCCGGTTTGAAGCCTAAATTCAAATTTCCTGAATTTCTGAATTGGCATTCAGTTGAAGGAAAAAAAGCAGAAAAAACACACAAAACGAAAGGAAATGTTGCAAATATAAGATCATATTTCTCGTTTTTTTATTAAAGATGACCTATACCAATCATTTTATTGTTTTCTTTTAGGATCAAGATGTTTTCTGTGTTTTTTTTGTAGAAAAAAAGTTTTTCTGCGTCTCTTTGTTTTTGGCAGCCAGACGTGAAGCCGTGAAGCCCGAGGTTGTCGGTTTTTCGTTGAGAGGCCGGGTTTGCGGGAGGCAGCCGTCGATTCTTGGAACCCTAGAAAGATTTGAACATGGATCAACCCCATAAGATTCCATGGGACGGGTATATTTACCTACATGAATGGTTGATTTTTAGGGTAAATGTAGGTAAATATATCATACATGGATGCTATGGGAACTATTGGTAAATTGGTGGTTTTGGGATTCGAATCGGGGTGCCCTTAAGTAACAAGCCCTTTCATATGGGGATCCCAAGAATCCAAACCACCGGGCCCCAAACCAACAATTAATCATTAGCTGAATGGAGAGGCTCAAGAAATAATAAAATAACGTGGAAATTCCGAAAAAATTGGTATCTCTCACCCAAAAAATAAAAATGGATGTTTTCTGTACATGTATACATAATAAATAATATATATATATATATATCATCTGCTATAAATGTCCTATACATACAACTCCTCCTTGGTATACCCCTTTCGGATGCTTGCTCGTGGCAAGTTCGAAGGTGAAAAAACAAGTACCTGGATCTTCTACTTAGATGTCCCGTTGGAAGTTAGTAAATGCTCGGTGAATGGGCTATGTACTGGGGTGTCCATGGAAGTTAGTAATTAGTTAGTAAGTTGGTTTATAACCTACTTTAGGGACTAACAATCTACTTATACGGGGGTTATAACCCAGTTACTAAGTACCAAGGACATCCCATAACCCATTTGTTAACCATTGATCCTAACTTCCAACGGGACATCTGGATTCCGTAGATAGTGCACAAATTTTCACCACATAAAAATGGAGTCGATCCAGGTTGAGGGTGGATTTCGGGAATCCTAGAAAATGTATATATTTTTTCCGAAATTATCGGAGTTTGGGGCCTGTCATTCTAGATAATACTCAACTAGTTGGTGGTTGAACCAACCCCTTTGAAAAATATGCTCGTCAATATGGGAAATCTTCCCCAAGTTTCGGGATGAAAATAAAAAATCTTTGAGTTGCCACCACCTAGTCACAATAGATCTCTGGTGTAGTCCCTCAAAAATATTTAAAATTGCCTTTTGAAACATTTCCCTTGCAAAAGATTCGTTTAGGACAAATCTCCAGCCCGAAAAAAAAAACGGAGAGTAAGTGGATCGAAAAGAAACTTACTGTACAGTATCCATAAACAGAGGCTGTTGCTCGTCAACCTACCACCCCCCAAACGTACCCCCCTCCATATGGCCTCAAGAAAAACCAACGGTTACTAAGCCCTTATATGTAACTGGAGCCGGATAGCCGGATCGTCCGGCTGGAAGTGATCGTAAAGAGTTCGTTTTTTGTTGGTTTCTTTCACCTATTTAGGGGACGAATACCTCAACCTACTATAATATACGGGGGTTAAATTCATTTACGAAAAGTACCAGCAGGACATCCAAAAGGTAGCTCTTCGAACAATCAAAAAAAAATACCTGCCAAAAGGTTCCAAAATGAAAAAACGACGGGGTTTCGCTACACGCGAAGCGTGGTCGGAACCACCTGTTGCCACCTGAATGAGTTGCATCCCAGGCAGCCCAGGCGTCGAAAGTCGTGACCGAAGTCGTCGTGGTATACGTCGTCGGGGACCCACGCGATGGCGGCACAGGATATATATCAACTGGAAGCAGCTGAACCAAACAAAACTACCAGTTACAGTAGATCCAGTTTGGCGGTGGTTTTCACTCACCATGGCAAAATATGAAAGACAAATATGAGCGCAAGTCAATCAAATTGGATGGGGTCATTTCCCCAAACATTTTAGTTTAGGGCAGTCAGTGGTCAAATAACAAAAAATACCGGAAAAAAAAACACCAGTCAGAAAAGGTGCCTTAAAATCTCAACCTGGAAAGCCGTTGGTGCCCTATTTTTAAGGCAACTGGATTGCTGGCTTTAGGGGTTTCCAGTTGCCGAAAAAAAATAGGACACTTGGAAAGGCGCTCCAGGAAGTTGTTGATCCCCAATCTCAAGTCGTTGATCCCCAATCTGAAGCTAAAACTATCACATCTGCCCCCAGAAGTCAAGCCACAAGAAATGGCGAAAACGTCAACACCCCCCTCCCCTGAACCGTGCTTCCTCGACAGATAGCCGGCCTGATGAACAGGGCTTAATGGGCTTATGAAAACCCAATTGTTTTCCCCTAGGCCTGCTATTAAACCCAGCGATTTCGTTTTGGGGGGGTACGTATCAGTCATTAGGAAATATGGAACATCTCATGCTACATGTGAAGTCGAAGAGAGAATTTCTGGAAATCAGCCCATGGACGTGAAATCGGCCCATGGGTCAAGAGGTGTTTCATAGATTTCACATAGATAACACGAAAAAAAAGGCCCCTGGTTGTTTAGGGTACATAGGGGATGAAATACTACCCAGTTATATAGGGAATATATGATACACCGATACACCATTATAAGGAACCCTATTAAACAACCATAATTATAATGGAAAGTAAGGCCGTTTTTTTTTTCGTGGCTCACATAGATACCGCAAGAGTAACCACATAGATCGACCCAAGGAATACAATTTGTGTACATTTCTTGGGGATTTGGATGTGAATTTTCAATCAGATCACCCGATCAACCAAACCCTGCCATATCAAAATCAAAGTTCAAAATACGCTTCAAGTTGTTCGATGCTATTTCTTTCTGCTTCTAAAAAAAATCAAAAGCCAAAGGCTATAAAACTAAGACTCATATACTGTAGATATAAAAGTGCTATATATTTTCACCATGATGAGTCATGTCTTTTTCAAATTTTTATATATTACTTATTAAAACACACAAAAACCAACTTTTCATCTGAACTCAAAAAACCACCCAAACATCAACGTTCACCATCTCGGTGGTTCGTTTCCCACGACCTTGGGGGATCCAAAAAAAAACACCGTTACGAAGACGAAAATCCTCGAGGGCCTCTGGCCTCTCGAAACGGCGAAGGGTATATGGTCTCTCCCCCATTGGATGCGTCGCCGTCCCATGCCATGGGACGATATTTCGTATCATTTACATATATCAAGGCTCCATGCTGAAAAATTTTTTGAGGGATTTTTTTTTTCATTGCAGGTAAAAATTTGGGGGGCTTACCTAAAAAATGACAAGAAATCCAAACTTGAGGCATGTTGTTTTTTTTCAGGGGGGGCCATCCCTCGAGTTTTTCGCATCAAGTTTGATACCCACAAAAAACATACTGTTGATGGTTCAGAAATCCTATACCACCTGGAATGTATAAAACCCTGTCAATGATGGGGTAAACTAGGATTTCTTCCATCAACAGTAGTTCCCATGTAATGATCCCTGAGATATTGATAATTAACCTGAATTAACCTTCTTTTGGAGACCCAAGTCCTATTAGTCCAAATGCCAGAGAATTCTGGGCTGTACTGACTTTTGTCAAATCAAGCCACCCAACTTCTGGAAGATGTTTCGCAAACCACCAAATCCTGCTGAAAAGATATGTTTAAAACAGAAATGGGCTGGGTTTCAACCAGCAGTTTTGAAAGACCTTTTTTGATAATGTTCAATCCAAAGTCATTACTTTGTTGATACTAAGCTGATATCACCAAATTGTTTGGCTTCAAAAAAGGTTCGAGACATACCCAAATAAACGTACGATGACCCTTCTGTGGGGCTTGGACGAAACAACTTTCAGCAGCCACTGCTTTGTGACTGCCAAGGCGTCGTAAAATCATCCTGCTCGTCTAGTCGGTGGTTTCAACCCATTTGAAAAATATTAGTCAAATTGGATCGTTTCCCCGCGTAGGGTTGAAAATCAAAAAAAAAATTGAAACCACCACATAGTCCTGTATTTGTGCAAAATTCAGGGCACTCCAATCTCTTTGTCTCACTTTTGCCGAAGACTTTTTTGTTCCCTCGGACTCGAAGTCGTCTTCTCGAGAACAAGACATCATCAACAACAACATCAACAACAACAACAACAACAACAACAACAACAACAACAAATATTGTTTTCTGTAATATTGGATTCCCCCCACTCAGGATGCTGGCTCGTCACCACCATGATTATTATATGTTTTCAGTAGGGAATTTCTAGAAACCTTCATTTGCCATTGTCACTGGGTGGGGGGGGTACATCCAAACATAGCATACATCTTTTCGGTGGTTCGTATCACGCTGGTCAACTTGGGTATGTTTTTTGGGTTTCAAAACTTGCGGTAGGAAAAAGACAGAAAAGAAACAGACAGAAACGCAGACCTCCTTAAAACTAACAGTTCGCACCCGAAACATGATGGTTGGTTCAGATGAAATTCCTTATTCAAATTTCCCCTATTTTCAGGGTCGACTAGTGGACTATAGGGAGGGGGTAGTAGGTGGTAATTTCAATTCGATTTTGGGATGTTGAACCCTTAGCGTGGGTAAAACATCACCCAAAGTTTAACAGTTCGCCCCTGAAAACCTGATGGCAAAGGAATACGATCGTTTCGTTTTGGGATGGCCTATGTTTAGGGACTATGACTATGTCAAATTTCCGGCGCATTGTATGTTTCCAATGTGGTTTCTGAAAAACCACCTGGCATTTTTTAAGGATTTCTTTCATCAAACTAAAAGCCGAAACCTCCAAAACTTAAGGTTGTTGCGACTCGACTCGACTCGGTGCGGGCTGGAAAAAAAAATGATTCCCCAAATACACCCTGGAAGATTAACGGCTTTTGCACATAATTCCCTGGAGGTTTGGTTCAGATCATGACTTCCTTTAAGTGGGTGATGGCTGTAGGTGAACCAGCCGGAACCTTCTTCCAGGGTGTAATGGTGGAAAAACGATTATTCACCATGGTAGAATCCATAAAATATCACCAAATAAACACAAAAGAGAGGATGAGTACCCTCCCTGAGACTAACATATCCCCACGGTAGAATCCATAAACAAACAAAAGAAAAAGATGGAGAAGTGCTCCACTTCGTCGGAACCGAATTCCCACGAACTTTTGTGGATTCCCTGAATTCCAAGCCAATCTGTCCAGAAATCCATGTCCAAATGGAACGGTCACGTCGCTCTTTGCGTTGCAGGGAGGAGGATTCAACAAATTCAAGTTGACGAAAAGTCGGTTTTTTTTGGTAAACCATGGGTATCTAAGGGCACCTCCCCCGCCAATGCCGGCCTTATTAAGGGGCAGGGCCCAAAATTCACCAGGAATAAGGCTCCCAGACTCCCAGATCCACAATCTATAAAAAATACTTGTATGATATACATACACTTATATGTACATGTTTTTTCACCGTCTCTAATATATAGTACTGTATCTATATACTATGTATACACGATGAAGGTGCATAAAAACTCCCTTCAATTTCTATTGTTACCTGAACTCGCTTTTCATACCAGTTGTTGCTGGGTTCTTGTTGGTTGCTATTCGCCTGTTTCTCAAAATGACTACAACGTGGGCCCCTAAAAAAGTTGGAATCATAAGTTATAACCCCTATAAATTGCCAAGTACCTTTCACCCGAGTTAATAGCTCTACTTACACGAGTTATAATGGAGTTATCATCCCAGCTAGTAATGCTAGTAAGTACTTCTACAGTAACCCCCATCCATAAGCCATCAATTTCAGCCGTTGGGTTTCGGGGTCCCTTCCCACCCCACCCCACTTAGGGGATGAAAAATATCGGCCTCACGTATTGACTCGTGACTCTGATGGCTATCAAGGTAGTTAGTTTCAACACATAAATGAAAAAAAAATTCCACATGATATAAATCATCATTTAGCTCTTTTAGCTCTTGGCAAGGGGTGATTTTTGCAGGATGCTGACTGTTTACCCAATGAGTCGTGTAAGCAGCCAGGTGAACCTTTGGAGGTGCATTTTCCCCCCGAAATCTTCCAGAATCTCAGGTTGCTTTTCGAAACCAGTTTCTTAGGTGTTTTCGAAGCGGTTCAAGAATGGACATTAAAAAATGTCGCAACAAAGATAAAAAAAATGGAGGTTTGGTTCAGATCATTTTCCTTTTCAAAGCGATAATGTTCAGCTTCCAACCGGTTGGTGAATTTCAGGGCTGTCCCAACTCTTCTGAATTGCCACATTTCTGATGGATTTCCAATATTTTTGGTGAAATCCTCAACTGCCCCCGGGGCAGTTCATTTGATTGAACATCAGGGAGAATGTTTTACTGCCAACCCAAACAATGCATTGTTATTTTAGGAAAATCCCTCAAATTTACCATAGATTTCTATTGTTTGATTCGGTAATCTAATGACCCCTGAGTAGTGTTTTTGTTGGCAAAAACCCAAAAAAAAACTTTTTTGATAAAATCACACATGTCAGGATCCATTGATCATTTGCTACCAAAGCAAAAAAAGATGCTCCAAAAAACTCCCCCTAAAAAAAAGAATTCAACTTGATCCCCCTCTTCCACCCTAAGTAACTATATGGGTGTTTCCAAAAATAGGGGTACCCCAAAATTGATGGTTTATAATGGAAACCCCTATTAAAATGGATGATTTGGGGGGAAAACCCACTATTTTCGGAAATATCCATATCATATACTGTTCTGACAAACAACCCAACTGCCTCCGCATCTTTAACCCCCGGAGATTTTTCTGGAAAGAATCGGAACCTCAAAGCCTCTCATTCGGTACCCACCCGGTGCCGTGGTTTTTTGTTGGCGCGCAAGAAAGCAAAACATATTTTGAACCCGCATTAATCAATTCATCTTTCGAAAGCAAATAGATCCACCCGTGGTTTTCTGTTTAATCTGTTTAAACATGGCACGGGACTGGGTACTGTAAGCGTTTTTTGAGGAATCCTGGCGGGGCCCCGCTTTTTTTTTGGCACCTAGCTGTCCAAATCTCTGGTTGAATGGCCCGCAAAGGTGAAGTCGGACGAATCGAAAAATATTCCAATGAGTTTGAAAAAACTGTGAAAAACTGCTTGGTGGTTGAGTTTCAACCCCATTTGAAAAATATATGCGCAAGTCAAATTTGGGTTGGTTCATCTTCCCCAATTTTCCGGGGTGCAAAATTTCCAAAAAAATATGAAACCATCACCGACCTTGAAAACACCTTGTTACGAAGAGGTTCCTTGAAGTCACCATGGGGGAAAAACTCAGTTCAGCCCTATGAATCAAGATTCGTTGTTTTTCACTGCATGCCAGCAGTCGAAAAGTACATGGGACAGTCCCTACATCTTGGATTATAAGGACCCTTTACCAACCTACCTTTTGGTATCGGCAAGCCATCTCTTTTGACCTTAAGGTATATTTCATGACCATCATCGATATCATCGTCTCAGTTTCAGTATGTTTTTTGTTTGCTTGATTTAGTTGACCTGAAAATTTGATCCAATCTTTTAGCCAGAGACCTAAAAAAAATCAGGAAAAAATTCCAGGGCACATCATGAATTGTTGTTCTTTCCAGATTTGAACCCTACAGGTAGGGTTATATACACACACCCCCCCTTCCTTGGTGTTTTAAAAACATGACATGAAACACCCAGTAAACCCTACTATAATCACACCTGTTGGATAGGTGGGTGTCACATATCCAACACCCTTTCGGGGGCTGCAATGGCATGCTGCCATTTGCCAACCCCAAAAACTACGGATTTTTTTCCATCATGATTTGCCTCTCCGAGGCAAAGGCCAGTTTCTTACCCCAAGAAGAAAAACCATGTGAAGAAATATCTCTCTTTTTCACGGATCCGGATCCGACCAGATGCAAAAAACGGATGGATTTTTTGAGATCTTCACGCCTTCAAAAGTCTTAAATAAAACTTGTTTTGCAAAAAAAAATGTGAACTAAAAAAACCTGTCATCAAAACACATCACGAACCGAAAAAAAAAATCCTGAATCAAACTGTTTGGGGATCGAATCAAACGTTTTGGATCAAAAAAATGGTGGATCACATTTCATCCATCACAAATTGAATGGGACCTTACCACCCAACGGACCCCCTTTAGTAAATTGCAATCGAGCTGTAATTAGATACTCAGGTTAATTTTCAGGGTCGTTTGGAACGGTCCTGTTGGAGATTTCCTGGGTCCATAAAGAAACATCTCATCAAAATGCGAGGGAATTTTCCGTTGCATGTTCATCTTTGCAGCACTTTTGCAACAAAGCAAAAACAATCCGGCCCTATTGGTAGTAGACGTCACATAGGGCACAAAAACCCGCGCTATGTGACCATGCTTTTTTGCCGGGGAATTTTCTTTTGTTCGTCGGTCAGAGGTCGAAGGTCACTAAAATCAACGGGGCCATATATAGTTGATTTGCAAAAATCCCTGCACAAAAACCATACCCTGGTGACACCGAACCGTCTCCTCAGGTATTTGGATGTCTAGGGTAGAAACCAACAACTTTAAGACACAAACACACAACAAAAAAAAAATGCAACTCCTGCGGAGGAGATGTCACCCTCCAAATTCATGACACGGTCACTGCTCACATTCATTTTTGCTAGGCTATAGGGAGATACGGGTCAGGGAATTGATGATTCAACGAGGCAATTATCTGAGATCTAAAACTCTCAGAAGGGTTCAATGCAACCTGACCATGCGAGGAACATGGGAATTCAATGGTTCCACCTGAAAATTAACATGTCCCCCAAAAAGGGACCATTTCAATAGGAAATACATCTTCCAACCATTGATTTTCAGGGACATGTTAGTTTTCAGGGGTGTAGATGACCCAAAGATAAACGCAACACCACTGAAAAAGTAACATGAAGCAAGATATGCCAAAATATTTTTTTGTGCCGATACCCCAACTATTTGAAATAAAAAACAAAGAAAAACAGTATACACCACTTTTTATCCCCATGAGCTCACTGAGACTCCAATCTTTACCATTCACACCCTTTGTTTTTTGGATGCCTTCCTGGACTTCAGCTTCGCCCTCTCGTCACCAATCAAAGTTTCACGCGGGTCGAACCACGTGACGCTCCGAAGTGGTACATGTTTGTTGTCAACTGTGAAACCGCAAAAAGGAAGGCTGCCAATCGCAACTGTTTCTGAAGGGCACGACCCGAAAAAGAGCTCATTCTTTTTGAAAGTTTGTGGTCCATGGAAGTTATCCAAAAATGATTTTTGGGGATTTCCCCCCCGACAGAACGCCAAGGATGCAAATCTTGGGTAAAACCCTGGTATCTTCCACGTGAAAAAGCTAGTCAACCTACCACCCCTAACGAACCAAACCCCCCCTCCTCCAGAAACAAGGCCAAATTAAACCCTCATTTCTGAGGGAGGGTGGGCTTAGGTTGACCCATAACCACGTCACTTCGGGGATAACCCCCCCCACATCTTCAATTCATGGTCCTAGTCTTGTTGGTTTGTCAGAGTTTGCATGTTTATAATGCAAGATACGTTCTTTCCTAGACAGGACCCCGAAAACATACCTAAAACAACACCTTCTCAGGAGGTATTTGGCTGTCTCAAGTATATATGTCACGTGTTTTTCAACAGGGCTAATCATCGCTGAGGTAAAAGATATACCGCTGGCTCATCTTGATAAACTCCATTAAGTGATTGGAAATACCAGGGGAACATCCCCAAAAATATCTGATGAACGGAGAGAGTGGGCCATGGTCTCTAGAAGCCAACCACCAGGGCCCCTGTTTGCTTGGTTGTAGCTCAGACAAACATTTGGAAATAAAGCATGGCATACTGGGATGTCCATGGTACTTAGTAAATGGATTATAACCCCTATATAAGTTGGTTGTAAGTCCCGTAACTAGGTTATAAACCAACTTACTAACTAGCTACTGACTTCCATGGACAACCTAGTAAAGATGGGAAGATTTTTGTATGTGCATCCTTTTGCGGATACCGAAACCCAGGGAAGGCGTTTTCCCTTCCCAATATGGGTTGTATGTGCAAATTCTCTGCCAAATCCTGCCCTGAAAGATGTTGTTTTCAAAAACAAAAGAGGTGTCCTTTTCAGAAAATTGGATTTTTGTGACCTCCATTTGGGTGATGAAATATTTCAGGTCACGTGGAAGAAGCTGATCCTTTAAGTATATGCTAGACATATGTATATATGTAATCCGTAATCCCATATCAATTAAGGATAGTAACAATCCCTTTGACTTACAAGTCTAAATGACCAACGGCCATTGGGATTTTCTACACTACGCGACAGTGTAGTTGTTGCCTCTTCTCTGCATGCTGAAGTTATCCATTCAGACCTGCCAAACTGTCAATCTCGGTGAACTCCACATTTTTGTCCATCTTTTCTAATGTGTTCGATAATCTCATGGTGATCGTCAATGATACAACCTAATAACACTTAATTCACCCGTCACACCTTTTTTTACATCTGTTTACATTGGTCATTGGTCTTTACCGGAGATACTCCCTTGCGGCAAAAAAAAATCTGTACCTCCTTGTTGTCTTCCAAGGGGAAACCGAGGAAACCTACAAAAATCTTTCATGAACTTCGTGCCCTTCACCGATTTCAACCATCGCCAAATTCGCGATGATTTTCCCGGGGGAGTTCAGGATCTGATAATTGTCGTCCTTTGGTGTTGAAAGTTGCGTCCTTTCTTCAAGGTCGCTTTGGGTTAAACTGCGGGGGTTCCGGCTTTCAGAATCCCGTGTTCGAACTTGCTGCTTCAAAAAATAAACGCTAAGAATGGTTTCAAGGAGTTGGACAAAAAAAAGACCACAGTTATAAAGCTGTTGGATAAAGGAATCGAGGAATCGAGATTGATTCTGGGCAATTTATTACCCAAACAATCCATGTATGATATATTTACCTACATTTACCATAAAAATCAACCATTCATGTAGGTAAATATACCCGTCCCATGGATCCTATGGGTATTATAAATCCTTCGCCTGAAGGCCCACGTCTTTTCCCTTGGATTCCCGAATTCCCCTTACTATTCACTACCTTTTTTGGGGTGACCAATTGGGTGGGTATAAAGGTCGCTATAAAATTGCCTACCCTCTGGTAAACTAACATAATGGCAATGGAAAATGGCCCTTTTGAAGATGTATTCCTTATTTGAAAATGGGATTTTCCATTGCCATGTTAGTTTACCGGAGGGTAGATTGATTTTCGGCTGGATTTTTTTTTGGGATGTGTCTCTGTAATCCTCCCTAAACCCCTGAAAATTCGGCTGAGCTTGCCCCCAAAGCCAAAATCATCTCCCTTTCTTTAGGGGCGAAAATGTCTGATTGGTGGTTTCTTCACCCATCTGAAAAATATTAGTCGAAATGGGAATCTTCCCCAAAATAGGGATGAAAATAATACATGTTTGAAATCACCATCTAGATGTTATGTAGTTTCAGGATGTTTCAGGGACAGTGGGAGAGTTTACATTTACATCAGGCGACGCTGGCGATATGTTTTGTAAAAAATAGTGATGATGCTGATGGTTCAGAAATCCGGCGAACCACCACCTGACAATGTATAATAAAACCCGTCGTACATAATGCTAGATTTCCACTACCGTTCCCTCAACTGGTGAGTTTACCGCCGGATTTCTGAACGAACCAATCAACAGTACTAAACGATCAGGAAGGATCACGAAGGTGAAGGTGGGGCTCTTTTCACAATGTCCATCCCATCTGAAAAACCTTCATGGCGAGAACCACCTATCTTCGTGGGTTTCTTCTCACTTCTCCCCCGGTAAACCACGTGACGTTTGAAAAACGCTCCAAATGTTGGGATTCACAGCCCATTTATGGCTTCCCAGAAGCTTCAGAAAAAAAAAAAGTCATCCGGAAAAAGCAACACAACACAAATCTGAAAAAAAAACGCGTGCTGAAATCGTTTTTCTTTCTCTTGGGGTGGAGAGAAAGAATCATTTCATGTTGAATTTTCTTCCAAAAAAACTGATCTTCAAAAAAGCTCCTATTTTTCCTTGAAACCATTTCTCCTCTCAAGGGTCATGAATGTCATGGGTGGTGCGGAGCTGTTGACGTGGAGCTCGATACATGGAGCCTCATGGAACAGTGGTTCACTCTCAAACAGTGGATTTTGGGTTTTCCCGGCCCAAAAAAACTACAGCCTCGAAGTTTAACATACCCTCCGGTAAACTAACAACTAACATAGCCATGAAAAATCACCATTTTCAATAGGAGATACATCTTCATTTCGGGTTCATTTTCCAGCCAGCTATGTTGATTTACCGGAGTGTGGATACCAAAAATAGCCATTGGATACATCTTCCAAAGCATATTTTTTGGGCTTCCAAACTACGATCCCAATGGATCCCATCTGTCGAAATCGATACCGGGCCCCGAAGTTTCACAGTTCGACCGTTCGAAAAATGCTGGGAAAGGAAGGAAGACAAATTCGGCTTCCTATTGGGTCCAATTGTAACTTTTTAGGGGCGAGCTGTTAAACTTCAGGTGGGTAGTTAATGGTTACCCTCTCCCATAGGATCCATGTATGGTATATATACCTACAGTTGGCTAAAATTTATGGTAAATGCAGGTAAATGTATGGATGGTATGGGTCTGGTAAACTAGCATAGTTTACTAGTAATAATGGACTATTACGGGGTCCCTTTCTTTGTTCTGAAAGGATTCCTTTTCTGTTTTGCCGCACCTTTTTTTTTCCCAGTGATATGGAATATCCGCATTTTTCAATAGGAAATGCATCTTGAAAGGGTCCATTTTCCAGCCAGGTATGTCAGTGTACCAGAATGTAGTTAATAGGGATCCTTTTGGTTACCCTTCACCCAGGATGCCAGTCACAAATGAAGGTTTACAAGGATTCCATAGTAAGAAAAGGTAACATAATCCTGGTGGTACAGGCCAGCATCCTGGGGTGGTAGATCCAAGGAATTCTCATGATAAACTCTATGATCTACAGCATGTCTACTGTATATGAATCGTTAGGATTTCATACCCAAGAAGAACCCGGGACCCTGAAACTACGAGCTAGTTCGCCCCTGAAAATAAGCTTTGCTAGCCCCAACATGAAAGTCTCCCTTTGCCATCCATTTTCAGGGGCGAACTGGTTGTTGTAGGTGGTAAATTATTTGTTTACACTCCCTGAAACTAACGTAGCACCTGAAAATTGATGGTTGGAATACAACTTGCCTTTTGGATGTTCATCTTTTCAGGTGCTACTGTTGATGGAAGAAATCCTGCAACACCTGGGATGGTTAAAACCCTATGAATAATGGGATAATCATCATCCTTGGTGGTGCAGGATTTTGTCCATCAACAATATGTTAGTTTTGGGGAGGGTAAATGGTCGTTGACTTCGAATGACAAAAAACCTATGGTTTACTGAGCATTTCTGTTGTCCAAGTCTTGGAAAACTTTACCAATTTGCTATTTCGCAAATCACCGAAACGGTAACCACAAAAAACAGCTGGCTCCCCAGATTCTGAGTGCCAAACAATTTCCCTATACGTCATATATCCTTTTTTCGGCTTCCTTCATGCAAACCAACCAACCGTTTCTAAAAGACGGCGGAACAAAAACCCGTTGAAACCCAAGAAAACCGACCTATAACGAGAGCTGTGTCGCTTTCTTCCGGCCTGGGGGGCGTCGTGTCGTAGGTGGAGCAGGGGTTAGGTTTGAAAAGATGATTCCACCTATTTGGGCATTGGATCCTATAGGAAAACTAACATTTTTGAAATGAAAAACTTAGGTGTTTACGGTATTTACCTATAGAAGGGTATTTACCTAACAGTTACCTATTTGGGTACTTACCTAGAAGGTTGAGGTTGGGTATTTACCTAGAAGGTTGGGTATTTACCTAGAAGGTTGGGTGAAAATGTGACCCTTTAAATGGCGAATGGTGACCTCCAACGATGCTCACGGCTTGAATCACCTGGTATTTGGGTATTTACCACCCCTGAAAACTAACATGGCTAGCTGGAAAATCCACCATGAATGAAGATGTATGGATCCTGTTGAAAATGTGTTCCAATGTCATGTTGATTTTCAGAGGGGGTATTGTGTGTGTGGCCCCCTTTCAGTAACAGTGGTAGGTTATAGGAATGCCTGATCCTGAAAATGTGACATAATGCTGGTGGTGACTGTGAAAGGGCGGGGGGGTAGACCCTAAACATATCCTACCAAATGGGAAGTTCGGAAAATCATCGACTCAAAAGTGCCGGGGACCGGGGAACAGGATATGCGATCGTCAGTTCCCTCGGTTCATTAAGGACTCGGAATGGTGCAAAAAAACCTTTGTTGCTTACCTGGAACCCCAAGGCCAACCATTCGTAAATGGTTGGCTATCAATTGGATGATGAACCAAATCTTTATATAGAAAATGGTTGGAAATCACCAAACATCCATTTAGAAATGGTTGTTTGGGGTTCCAGGTAGTAAATCGGGATTACAGGTTTTCTTTTAAAAAAAAAAGAACATCACATCACATATCATATTTGGGAGAAGCAAGGAGTTTTGTTGGAAAGTGAAGGCAGTGAATGATTCGTTTTTTGTTGGCCGTAGAAACAAAGAAACCACGTGAGTCTTCCAAAAAGGATGTGTAATTTCAAATTTGTTCATCGGATACCTCCCCAAAGTTCAACATAGATACCTAAAAAAACAAAAAAAATTCAAGCTGGATATACAAATATCCAAGGCCCCGTCATCTTTGGTAATCCATTCGTTCAAGTTCGGGGGGTGAGTACTAACTACCAAATTCCCCACTAAAATCCCCTAACCAACTCCTTCAGGGGGCCGGTGCCTTAGCCGTTTCGCCACGCTGCTTGCGCAGGTGGAAACTGTCAGGGTCCCCCAACGCTCGCGGTGCGGCTCGGCACGAGGGATGTCTTCTGGCCAAATGAAAAGACCATCCCAGCCCTCCACGAAGAGATCCGGAGAATTCAAGTTCCTGAAAAAAACCGCCGGAACTCCCGTTTCCCAGGGAAAAACGGAATTCCCCATTAAAAAAAAATGGGAATTCCAGTATTTTATAGTTTATAGAATTTGCCTCATAAAAAATCGAGCATTCATGTTATGTAAGGTAAATATATACCAATATATACATGGATCCCTCATGGGTTCATGTGTGTTTATTGGCGAATTCCAAAGGAAGATTTGGACTTCGTGGATCGGAAAAGTTGGCGAATTCCATCCATGTTTCGTACGACTGAGACGAACTCAGCCCCCGCAATCCAAGGATCATTTTCAGATTCCATTCGTCCAACTCTGGGGGCCCGACGAGTTAAGGAAATGATGGATTTTGGGAAAGTTCGGGGGCGGTTTGGGGTGGGCGGTTGGTGGAGTATAAGTTTTTATATTCCACCAACCAACCCCACCAATTAACCCCAGCAATTGACAATAGGATGAGATCTGGTGACATGGGTCAATGATGAGGGGAAATGATCTCAAGATAACGTACGCCCGGCCCCTTGAAGCAAAAAATGCTTCCTTGGAGAAGGAAACTCCTTTACCAACAAAAAATATGTTTTGTTGCCTTGCAAGCCCTTCGTTTTCCGGGGTGCCTTTTTTTAACACCTCTTTGAACAGGAAACATCTTGATCCATCTCTCCCATTCCACTGGTCAATATCTGACATGACATCCCATCAAACCCCTCTTTTTCAAGCCTTGGTCTAAATTGGATCCGAACAGTTCGAAGGTCCGTCAAAAGTCAAATCATCACATGTTGGCCGTCATAATGTTGACAAGCATCAGCCCTTTAATCGGGAATCAGATGAAATTTCGACAAAAACCAAGTAACTCTACGTAACTTGTGTTGGCTTGGAATGCTGGCAACTTCCAAAAAAGGGAAGGGTCTGGGGTTTCAAGGGGATCGTTAGGGGATGTTGCGTTGAGCACAAAGATTCGTTGAAGGCATTTCTACCTGGAACTTTTCCCCTCCCCGCCACAAGAAAGTACCTGCGAAAATCAACATGTTGATTGCCCCGAAATTGGTACCCTCTCCATGTTTAATAGGAAATACATCTTCAAAGGGTCCATTTTCCATTGCTATGTTAGAGAAATTAACGGCGGCTAAAAACCCAACACTTTGGAGCTTTGGTTCAGATGATGTTACGCCCCAAAAACGACGCTTCCAAGGTGGGCCAAGCTCAAAATAAGGGTTTTTTATAAGGCCGTATTAAGGGAAACCAATGGTTACAGTAAGAATAAGCCCCTAATTTTCGGCTTTATTGCTGGGTGGTGGGTACCTTAGGCGGGGGGTAGGTCGACCAGCCATAAAAGCAATCCGGGAGTATGCAAGAGAATTTTTTTGTTGATCCAAGAAAGTTACAACACACCTCTGGAGCACACCCCAGGCAATCCCCCTACCCAACTATGAAAGGATTCCCTTTACAACCTATTGGTAAAGGTTTAGGGGTGTGTTCCAAAGGTGTGTTGAAACAACCTTAAGAGTTGAGAGTCACCCAGGACGCGGAATAATAATTTAAAAAAACAGCTTGTCTCGGTGCTACAAAAATATTTCCCCCTCCCGGAAAGTCCCCGCTGGTACTTAGTATATGATCAATTTCACCCCTATAATATGCGTGTTTCCAAAAATAGGGGTACCCCAAAATGGATAGTTTATAAGGAAAAATCCGAAAACCCTATTAAAAGATATGGATGATTTCTGGGGTACCACTACTTTTGGAAACACATCATATAAAGTAGGTTGGATACGTCCCGTATCATCTGCTCAGGCTGAGGGCCGCCAACTTACTAACGTTTCTCGTTAGGATCCCATGGGTGGACACCCCTCACCATGAATCAGGGTTGACACACCAGCCGAGCAGCAGGAACTGCAAGATGTTTTGTTCGATACCTACCAAAATCTCACAAAGGGAGGCAAAAAGAAACTAAAAAAAAAACGGGTTGCAGATTTGGCCCTTGAATCAAAGCCAACCCTGGAAACCCAATATTTAGATCTAATACCATCGGTGGCTTTGTTTTCGGAACATGTATGAGAGGGACAAATCTGCAACCTTGTAAAAGCGGGGTTGCTGTTGCAGGGACATCAATTTACCTCGGAAGTTTCCCCAGGAACTGTAAGATGAGATCAACATCTTTAATCACACCATTTTGGAAGGACATCTCCTTGAGATCACTGGATTTTTTTCCAAAAATGAACAGCAAATTTTTTTGTCTTCATTCAGAATCCTGCAACGAAAATCCATTTTTACAAAACTTTGCACCCCTGAAAATGAACAACCCAAAACCAAAAAATGATGGCCCTTGGAACATGTATCTCCGGCTAAAGAATATGGCATCATTTTCGGTAACTATTCGTCAAATTTCAAGGGGTGTGCCACAAAGAAAACTGCAACACCTGCGGTCCAATGATTCTAAAAAACATTGGCTCCCATTATGGGTACTCAGATGTTCACGAATCTTTCTTCATTGGGGTATCATCTCTGTCCAAAAGGAACAAATAAAGAGACGGTGGGTGTTATTTAATCCATGGCACAGATAGTACGGTCATCAATATGGTGTCTATGTATACACTATACCATGTACAAACCGAAATACAAATATTTAAATATTTAGGTATACTTTGCAATTGCATGGTGATAAATCTACATAAATTATTCCACCTATCCTCTTGACATGCAAGGTTGCTCCCGAAATTTCAGTGACCCCCAAACCGGGATGGGATCAGAACGCCTAATAATACAATTTTTCCTTTCCCCCATCCACCACAAAACCTCCAAAATATCGCGATTTTGACCATCCTGAAGCCATTTTCAACATTTCAATGGCATACAAAAACATCGCCACCCCCTTCATCAACTCCCACCTCCATGGCACGGAGGTAAGGTGATGGAAGATCTGGAGACTGCTTCCCAAAGAGCCGAACTTCGGACCTCGGAAGGCCCCTTCCGCTTTTGACTTCCCAAGGGGTGGGTTTTTTCGGGTTTCTTGGAGAAAGAAATTCAAGACAAGCGATCATGAAGTGGGACACAGTTTTGGAAAATCAAAGTTGATGCCTAATCCGTTTTTTGAATGATTTCCAGGAAAAATTGTGAAGTGTTTGGATTGGCCATAAAATGACCCTTGCATATTGAAGCAAACCCAACAGTGACTCATATCCTAGAAAGGTACCCAAAAACATCCTTATCATCTGGGATATTCCTAATATCTGAAATATTCCGAATACTTTTTCAAGTAAAACGCGTCTCGCGGGAGGGATTCCCCTCACTCACCGACATTGCAAATTTTCATTCGGGCCCAAGCCAGGAAGAAGGTCAAATCTTGACAAAAGCACTGTAAGGAAAGGCGCTGTTGGGCTATTTGACTTTCACTTCCTCACAATACTCGGATGGGTGTTGTGAGGAAAGGCGATGTTAGGTTATTGTGACGCACAATTCTTCAAAACGCATGTCACTAAGCACCAAAAGGTTGAGATGTCACAGGTGGCATATCCCAGAATGCTTGCTGGAGGCTTGGAGGTGGTTAAGTTCAAGTGCGCCATAGATAGGGCCACCCCAAAAATGACAGCCGTTCAATTTCATACGAGAGAAATGCAATGAAATTGTTTTGAATGCAGTGTGGCAGCATGGAAGCGCATGCATTAGGTTTTGTTTTGCATATGGCGGGTAGTGGGCTCCTAGAAAATGTTGTAGAAACACCTTTAGAGAGATTCTGTTGAACGCCATGGGATGAGCCCCACCCGCTGTTCTGGCCTGGCTTCCTGGCGTCCTGCCACGGAAGCGGAAGCGGCTGCCTGCATCACAAAGGAACGCAGCATTGGGGCTATCCAAGGCAATCCAAGACAGCTGAAATCCAGCTGAATGCATCCAAGCCACGGCTTGGTGGGGAGGACTCTGGCTGGTCCAGGCCTTGGTCGCGCGCGTTTTCGTATGTAGAGGGAGATCGGTTCTTTTTCTGGCATAGGCCAGGTGGCACTGGTGGCACCGGCCCAGGGCCAAGACCAGCTGAGCATAAGAGAAGACGGGACAAGCGAAAGACAAGTTCAGGGAAGCGTGCCCAGCTCCCCGCACGAACTCAGTCTGTGTCTTTTCAAAGCTCGGCATACCGTTGTATCGGTCTAATGCTGACTCAATGTCGGCCGTAGCCGTACCAACCTTCCCATCAAAGTTCTTCTGGGCGATAATAAGGACCGCTGTCAAGGGAGAAGCATTTTGATGGCTATGAAGGCAGTCGCTAGGCATCTTGGAGGGGCATGTACAGGCAGTACGTTGGCGACCTACATGGAATTACGACCCGAAGCATTGATGTGTATGTCCATGTTATCGACTACCTCGTTGTAATTGTTGTCCCCCATACTAAACCAACCTTTCCCCAGCATCTGTCCCATCTTCCACAGCTGGAACGGGGTTTGTGTTTCCGATTCAAAGTCCTTCACAAAAGCCCACTCCTGCAAAGGCCTCAGTGGATGTGGTTCTTCACTTTCACTCACTGTCCATCCCGTTTCAACATCACTATGGGAATCTGATTCTGGGGACAACATTTCAACTTCAATCGCGTCTAGACTACACGGCGTTCCTTGTGATGATCTTGTTGGAAGCAAACAGCTGCGTTGGTATCAAGCGAAATTGTTAACTCATCAGCGTATCGTTTCCTATATGGTTTCTTCATGTATGCATTTAGGCTTTCACACACAATGATTGTTGATACTGCATGACAAACGCATCGAATTGATAGCATCATAAAAGACCCCAACATTCCTGAGTTCACTGCAAGACTGAGTGTCTGAGATTTCAAGATGGCAAGCCCTTTTTTACCCCGATCATTGTGGATACTCTCAAAAACATCACCTCCATCAGTTGCTATCCCATCTTCATATGGGCATCCATGTGGATCTCCACGGAGTGGCAGGATGGAAACGCAGCAGTAAACCAAGCGAAGGGAAATGACATCGTGTGAATTTCGAGTGGTCACAGAAACGCGTAAAGGGGTGAGTAGTATTCTTCTCCTATCAACCCGTCAGCGTGCTTTCCGCCACACCCGTAGGATCTGTATCACACATCATAGCATTACTTGCAATTGACGTCTCTGCGCAAATAAACCTTTGAAATGGACTGCATTGTTTCAAACGGGAAAACACAAACGCAAGTTGACGCAGCGCATGCCACACCGTGACACGTTGTGCAACTTGGTGAACGCAACAAGTCAGACTTGTTCCCGACAAAGCATTTGTGTATGCAACCACGTAAGTATCTTAGTCTTCTACCGATCTGGAAATAGTCCATACCACAAGTATTGGGGGTTTCAATCTTCGAATCAAAAGATACGGCACGTCGGACAGAGTATCTGGACCGTGGCTCAACAACCCACAGGTCAACATTGCCAGTGCAAGGTGTTGAGATTTGAATGGAGTTCCAGTGTAGATACCTTGAGGGAGGACAGTAACATGCGCAACATCTGCGTAGATAGCATGAACACACAAACACACTAGGGAAAACATACTCTGCCGAAGCTTACAGTGGATAGTGGGCACTTTATATAGATGGGCACGGTATATAGCTTACGATGGTTTGCAAGACTCAAAGTATTTTAGATTCAAAGCAACTCGAAGTATTTTAGATTCTGACTGAAACATCAAAGCAACTCACTACCCAGCAACCCAAACCATCGGCAATTCGTGCCTCCCATCCAGGCAAATGTGGGGACGTGTCAGTTTCCACAAACCCCAAGCTTCTTGCTACTTCCGCGAGCCATTGCAAGAGGAGTAGTAGTAGTAGTAGTAGTAGTAGTAGTAGTAGTCGTAGTCGTAGTCGTAGTCGTAGTCGTAGTCGTAGTCGTAGTAGTAGTAGTAGTAGTAGTAGTAGTAGTAGTTGTTGTTGTTGTTGTTGTTGTTGTTGTTGTTGTCGTTGTAAAAGTAGTAGTAGGAGTAGTAGGAGTAGTCGTCGTCGTCGTCGTCGCACAAACAAGAGAATGAATGCTTTAGTAGCCATCAACAATCCAAGCAGGGCTTCGAGGGGCCAGGTCTGTTCTATATCTGATGCAGGCATCGGCCTTCAAGAAATTTTCCTTCTCATAGATACCAGCAGCCCGGCGGGAAAGTTTAAAGCCATGCCGTCTCCAAAATGCCCTTGCTGATCAGACCGGTTCCAGCGTCAGGGTGCCGCCGCCCTGACGACCGTGCAGCGGAGCGCGCAGTGCTAAATGGATGAATTCGGGTATATCTTGACGCCTCCCTGGCAGCTAGACTTTTTTCCGAGCCTAAGCCAAAATGGCTACGGTAAAAGTGTTTTTTTCTTAATATACTTTTCACTTTTCACATTTGATTTTCTTATTAATAAAATCAAACATCATATTAAACCCTACTAGCATGATTTTAAAAGATTAAGCAAGTAGAGAGTCCATTAAAATAAAAGAAAAAACATCCGTGTCTGGACAAGCTCTGGCCTGACCCCCGCTCTCCACGATAACTTCTGTAATACCCCTGGTAATCATTGATATCATTTCTTCGTATCAAAACTGAATGTTTCTTATAATGAATAATGCAAAAAATGCTATTGCCTCAAATTCATATTCATCTTTCCAAATGAAAATGGATAATTGCAGATCACTTGTTTGTCCAGATCTACATGGAAGGGTTCATAAAAAAAAATACATATGACATATGTGTCTTCTTAGTCTTCTTAAAGAAGCAATAAAAACTCATTTTAGCAGGGCAAGAAAAAAATTAATGTCGACCGTCCAAGTGGCAGCTACATTCTCGGCACCTGATTGAATAAAGATCGGCACAAAGGCACCTGAGTCATTAAGTCAGATTTTTTGAGCTTCCTTGATCCATCCATTTCATCCATCTCTACGTTCTTTTCATCGAAAAAGGCCATGTAATTTTTTGGAGGTGGAAATTTTGCGAACCAAAAAAATGCAGCGAATTTTGGAACTTTGGGGCCAGGGTTGAGTGAAAGTGAGTGCTTGGGTTGAGGGTGCCCTCCCAAAAAACTAGCAGCTCGCACCTGAAACTAGACCGAAACCCAAAAGATCCCAGTCTTCCAAGCACCATGTTTTGGTGCCATACGGTTCGATAAAGTGTCATTAGTTTGTTGGCTTTTTGTGTTTGCGTAATGGCCCCAGCTTTTTTTGCTGATATTGATGAAAGCAAAACTAGTTGGTGGTTTCAACCCCTTTGAAAAATATTAGTCAAAATGGAAATCTTACCCAAGTAGGGATGAAAATAAAAAATATTTGAAACCACCATCTAGAAAAAATCCGAAAAATTTGAAGCAATGGTTTTTGTTGGGGTCATTTCCCCATGCGGCTCGAGCCGCGTGTTCCGTGTGTTTTTTTTTCCGGAAACGACTGGTGTCAATCGGTGGTTGGCCTATCAGTTGAGGTTGAAAGCAAAAACTATTTACTTTAAGCAGTTCCTCTTCTGGATTACCCTCCAGGGAACTAACATATCCCACCTTGGGAAAAGGAAAATCATCGACTCAAAAGTGCCTTTAAAAGGGGAAAAGGTTAGTTCCCTGGTATCGTTTTTTCTTCCTCCTTTTTACAGGGGATTCTGGATTGCAATGATTACAGTTAGTAAATATTTTACATAGAGAAAAAGATGCGAAAGTCTCGTGTTTTTGTTTGAAAAACATGCCTTGACTCTGGCACTTGGATTTTAGACATGTCAAGTCCTCCAGATTGCTTCTCAAAATATCTGTCATGCTCAAAACTTGGGGCAGTTCAAAAACCGCATCCTCATGATGAATATACTTAGTTAGAGTAAACCCTACTGTTGATGGTTCAGAAATCCGGTAAACTCACCAGTTGAGGTTGGTAGTTTATCCCACTATTTACAAGGTTTTATACATCCCAGGTGGCGATTACCGGATTTCTTCCATCAAGCAATATACCTCACCACCCTCTTGGCAAAGTTAAGTTCAATGGGAAAAAATAAGCACATTGAGCAGTGATCAAAACCCACCAGTGACATTCTAAACTGGTTGGTTAATGACGGGATCCTTATAATGGCTTATGAATCTTATGAAATAATCCCTATATAACTGGGTAGGATTTCATCCCTCATATGACCCAACTAACCGGGTTTTCACTGATGACTGCTCAATGGTGAATTTTTGCCTTTTGAAGGACCTCAATTTGGACGGTGTGTGTGACGTCATGGCACCATTTCACTACAATGTGGGCCCCAAAAAACCAGTTCTACGTAGGGTGAAATAACTCCACTTATATGGGATAAGGCCATTTATAGGGATGATATAACTCCATTTACAACTAGTAAGGGAGTTAACCCTGTACCAGTTTTTTGAAACCCCCGGCAACCATAGGCCGAATCATCGGCTTATCTTGTTCTGCAACAAAAATCTACAAAAACGAGACCCGTGTTGCGGTCCGGGACCCTATTGGAGTCGATCACATAGCTGTGGAAAATCCAAAATAATACACATCCCTCGTTGGTGGTTGAACCAACCCCTTTGAAAAATATGTTCATCAAAATGGCTTCGAATCTTCCCCAATTTTGCGGGGTGAAAATCCCAAAAAATATTGGCAACCAGCCACCACCTAGAAATCCCCTAGCCACTCCTTGGGATGTCTCATTTTTGGGTGGTCAAATTGCTACCTGTCTTAAGGTGTCATGATTTACGGATTCTTCGAGTCGAGACCGTCGTTTTCCCGAAAAATAAAATGGAGGCTTTTTGAACCCCAATAAATATGGGTGTTTCCAAAAATGGGGGTATCCCAAAATGGATGGTTTATAGTGGAAAACTCATTAAAATGGATGATTTGGGGGGAAAACCCCCTATTTTTGGAAACACCCCATATCTATAATGAACCGAAAATAAATGGGAAACTGGGCGGCTGATTTCACCACTAGATAGAAAATCCCAAAATAAAGATGGAATCGCTGGAAAAAGTCCTGTTCCTATTGGAAATTCGTGGAAAATTTGTTTGCGACTTTATCAAACCCCCTCAGGGATTCGAGTTGCCGTTCAAGGTTGGATAATGTTCAAAAACAACATGCCCGCAAAATACATCTGACAACTAGTATACCCTCCCAAAGTTTAATATGGAACCTGAAAATGAAACCCTGGAATAGGAGATACCTTTTGACAATTTTGGCAACCATCGTTTTAGGTTCCATGTTTAACTTGGGGACGGTAATCTGACCAACTAATTGCCAATCGCAAAAAAAGGCGCTATAAAAAGCATCTTCTCCCTTGGAATCCTCTAGAAACAGGTAAATTAATTCTAAAAACGATGTATTTTCATCCAAGTTTGACGACGTTTTTGGTTTAAATATCACTGGTAAAGTGATTCACTCAAGGATTACTTTTTTGGGGTCCATGATTTTCTTCTCACTCAAAAAACGGCCTTACTTTTCATTATAGTGTTGTTTAATAGGGATCCTTTTAAAGGATTATCATTATCCCTCTAAAACTGGGTAATATTTCATACCCCGAAAAAAAAAAAAAACGAAACAATGATGTGTTCATCGCTCATGTTGCTGAATCCGTTTCAGTTCTTGCTGCAGTGATTTTGTGGGATTCGTTTTCTGGCTTCAAATCCCGCCGAAAAAAATCGAGGACATACTCATCTCAGGTTTCCGTGAAATTACTCAACTTCATATCCCCTACCTTTAAAGGGCAACGGAAGCATCTGCTTGGTGGTTTCTCACCACCCATCTTAAAAATATCTTCATCAAAATGGGTGGAAATCTTCCCCCAATGTTCGGGGTGAAAATTCCAAAAATATTCTGAAATCACCCACCCACCTTAGTCATTTTCTTTCCAAAAGGTTCCCAACCGGCTTCAGGGTTCAACGGAACCGACGGGGCACAGTCTTCTGCTTCCAATGTCTTCGTGCATGGCAACTCGCTACTAGTCGAACCTGGTGTTTCCGACGGATCACAGGATCACAGGGGTTTCGCCGTGAAGCAATGAAAATGTGGTGATTTTTTCAAAAACTGCTGGATTATATATATATATATTTACTGTACTATATATACATAATTTATAAATATGTGGACCTCCGTTATGTAATGTAAAAACATAGAAGTATATGCATGAAGATGTTTTTTTTGAGGGACTCATTTCCCTCGGACTTTATGAGATGGGGTGATGGGATAAGGTTGTTCTTTTTAGTGCTGGGTTTTGGCTCGCTGTTTCACCCGCACACAAATCTGATTTCTACGTATGGAACCACATGTAGAGGGATGCCTCATTTGCGTCCAGATATATGTGTAGACCGTATACATAAATGAATATATATATATATAATACATATGATGTATGTTAACAAGATGTGAAAGAAGATCTGTCCTTTTTGGTGAATTGCATCAATCATCGTGGCGAAAGAAAGACATGATTCAAGACAATGCTGTTCCTTTTTGTTTTAAGACGGCCAGTCGGCTTTCCTCGGGTTCACAATCAGATCCAATTCTACCCAGCTTTTGCTATAAGCTTTGGGGAAGTCCCAGGCATTTTCTAGCTGGTGGTTGAAACACCCATTTGAAAAATATGCTCGTCAACTTGGATAATTTCCCCCGGTAGGGGTGAAAATAAAAGACATTTGAAACCACCACCTAGTCATGTTTTGATTAAGCAGGGGTCATTATATTACCAACCCAAACAATGCATCGTTAGTTTCGAGAAATCCCTCGAAATTACAAACAATGCGTTCTTATACTTGAAACCTGACATTTTCTTTTTTCAGGAATTGTTATTTTCATGTCTCTTTTCAGGTTCCAGAACCGGGGTCGTCGGTGCAAGAGCCTTGTCAGCGCGTCGGAATACAAGTAACTTCTGTGAACAAGCTCTTCGGCATTTTACTGAAAAAGCAAAGAAAAGACGTCCAATGCTCCGTGTGGCATAAAAAGGTGCATGTCGCCACTGCAAAAGTCTATGTTTGTGTGATGTCAGTGGTTCTGAGCTGCCTCCTCTGCAGGCGCGATGGATGGGCTGTAGCCACCATCGCTCTGCTCCTCAGGGGAAGAAGCCTTAGACAATTTGTTTTTCGGTCTGTCCTGACAAAAGGGTGCGTTGGGCCATGCTGTGGACCCTTTTTCGGCCCCGGGCCACGTTCACCGGCTGTGCCTCGGTCGAGGTTCATGGGAAACATTTTGCAAATGCTCCTGAATGCAAAAGTTGCTGCTAATGTTAGACCTTCCTGAGAATTGGGCAGGGCTGTTCTGAGGGGACGCCTCATAATCGGATGTGAATGCATACAATGGCTCTATGAAGTTTGTGGACCCGTGCTTGGAGGGCCGTGCAAAGACTACGGAACTGAAGTGTGACAATTAAATTCGGACTGATGTTGCCGTTGAGAAAAAAAAATCAGATCAGCAAGAGATAGTCTGATGGAGGACCAACTGTCGGATCATACGCAAATGCAATGTTGAGGGCTCCACGAAGTGCAGCTGCAAGTAGTGTTGCAGTGCTGCGTCGTCCCCATCAGAAAAAGCCTCAGGGCCGTTTGTCTACGTGCAAATCCAATTGTGGGGACGACTGGTGGAGGCGCCTTATTTGGCAGGCATATCCAACAGCTTTCCTTCGTCCTGTAACATGCTGGGCCCCGTGCTGAGTGATGTCATTGTGTTTTTTCTGGAGACATTCACCAAAAAAGTTATGGGCGCCTCCGCACGAGGGTTGAGAGCTGAGGCCTTGAGGGCCGCGCGCATCCCGCTTTCGCGGGCTACTTGCGGTTCCGGTGGGTCTGGGCCACATGCATGCAGAACTCTTTGACATGAATCGAGCATGCGGCGTCATTTCGTGAACGAGTGGTATAATGCCCCACTACCGAAAACTTTTCAACATCCAGGGGTGGTTCTAAGTCGGGTTAGCATTGGATTTTTCCAGAACTCTGCATGGTTCAAACATGGTTTTTTGACTTGGTCGTGCTCACCCGGCACAAGTTCTGAAAGTAGCTTCACATTTCAAATTTCTTCGGTTCTCGCCTCCCTCAGCTTCCAGTTCTCCGCCTCCAGCCCTTTCAACTGTTTCTCATGCGCCTGGGCACGGTCAGAACATTTGCTGTGATAGCATCGGATCTGTGACCTTTGAATCGAGCCTTCCTTTGGCGCGAGAGCTGGACGTTGCTCGGCAGTTTTGCTGGACCGGCCTCCTCGTGGTTTGCACTGAACAGGAGAAACCAGTGAAGGCTATTTTATGCAGTTGCTAGGAGACGATTGCATTCATGTCTCTTGAATCACTATGTTTAATTCACAATCAACAGGGCCCTGCCTCCCCTGCGGTCCGCACCCGCCAATGCAGCCAGTGCAGCCAGAGAATGGCGCATTGGACCAGGGACGGATCCGAAGGTGGCTTCCAATCAAACTGTTGGATACTACCAGCCAGGATGCTGGAAAGCCATCGTCACCAACCAGGATTATGACATTTGTGCAGGGAGATCCCTACTGGGATGTCCATGCTACTTAGTAAATGGATCATTTATATAACCCCTATATAAGTTGGTTGTAAGTCCCGTAACTAGGTTATAAACCAACATATTAACTACGTAGTTACTAACTTCCATGGACACCCCAGTACCTAAACCGTTACCTGCTTTATTTTGGCCGCTGCTCTCCATCCTGGCTGGGGGTTCTAACCTGACTCTGAATACAGATCGCTCAAAGATGCCACCGTGGAATCTTGGCTCCAATCCATACTTCCGTCTTCCTTGGGAAGCGCGGAAGTAAGGGAGAGGTTGCGAAAGTCAAGGGGGTGATTGGAAAAACTTGCCCTCCCTAAAACTAACAGCAAAAAAAAGCCGCCTGAAAATGGATGGTTGATTTCATATGAAATTTCCTTTTGACAAAAAAACTATTTTCAAAGGGAGGCTAACTGGTAAAGCAAGGCTAGGACTTATTATATAACGTATTTTCCCTAAAGAAATGAGGCGATGAAAATCCTTATACAAAACCTGGGCAACAAAAATTCGAAAAGCAAACGGGGTTCAAGCTTTTGACCGGTCAAACCTGGCATCCATCACATCCCTTTCTTTGCTGATTTGTGAAGCTTCGAACCTTCGAATTTCTTGTGAAGTTTTCCCCCGAACCTTCCATGACTTTGCTGCCACAAACCCAGTTTAACAGGAAAACACCCACCCGGGACCCGCATGGTTGGCTTGAGGGTAGCAGGAAATTGTCGAAATTTCCTCCCAAAATATTGCTGCGTCTTCCGAAAATCAGTGTGGGAAGGGTACATCCCCGAAAACTAACATCTATTTGAAGATGTATCTCCTATTACAACTAGTGATTTTCTATTGCCATGTTTGTTTTCAGGGGGCGGGAGGTTACCTCTTCCTCTCCTGATAAATGGAAGTGGAAATGAGGCGGCGGAAGATGGAGTTTCGTCTCCAAACATGCGATTTGCATCTATTTTTCCACTTCCATTCGGATGTTTCCGAAAATAGTGGTACCCCCAAATCATCCATTTTAATAGGGTTTTCCATTATAAACCATCCATTTTGGGGTACCACTAATTTTGGAAACACCCATTCTTGGAAAGAAAGACTAACCATTGATCGAAACTTCTGCTATTTAAGCTCGACATCTTAGGTCCATCTCCCCGTAACGATGCAAGGAGGAAAATGTTTGATGCGAATCTCGGAAACTGTCCTCTGAGATCTTGTATGGGCTTCGTTACGTTCGATTTTATTGCATGCTCTTAGTTACGTTCGTAAAAAATCACGTCAACAACCTGAAACACAGCCTGACATGAACCATGAATCCATGAAATCCTGATTTTGCCCGCATCATTACATGTTTAGTATGTGATCCCTATAAACCGTCACTTTCCACTGTTTCTGGTTGGGGGGTAGATCCAAAGTACACCCTGAAAAATAAACATGGAACCCAAAAATGGAGGTTTGGTTCAGATGATTTTTCCTGTTCAATTGGGTGATTTTTAGGTTCCAGGAGGTGTATCTACAACGAATACCCACAGTTTTGGTAATCCTCACATCTCTCGCCCAAATCGAACATCATGAGCCTCCTAACTTCAAGTTGCATCATTTGAGAACTCTCGGGCAATTTTTTTTTAAGAAAACTGGTGAACTGTCTATATGAAGAAAATGAAATCTTTACAAAAAAAACATCAAAATTCAAATTGAACTCTTCTTTATCCCAATGTTTTCATTTTGGAAAAAAGAAGATCCGCTTGAATGGCGTCCAAGAAAGCTGCATATTTCACCAAGCTAAATTCATATCTCTAAGATCCAAGCGTCTTCAGACGGAGTATACACAAGTCTGTTGGTCATGCCCTTTCGAACATTTGGCCGACCTACCTAAACTTACTACTGTTCATCATTTCACCAACCAAAATTTGAGTTGAATTTTTGGTGAATTGTATTGCACCTGGGGATTGCACTGACCAAACAAACAACCTTTCGACACCCAACATTTGAACCACCACTGCTTGTTTCAAGCCAAAGCACTGAAAAGAAGCTCGAACATGGAGACCCCTCGGGCATAGCAGGTTTTTTTTTTGGTGCCACGTGTTTTTGTGTTGTGGGTTGAAAATTAATAAGGGAATGTAAAAATATTGCAAAACCTTACTTAGTATATGTAGTTGTATATTTTTTGAGGGGACTACCCAGTTTTGGGGGTAGCCGCCTTAAAACACATGACGTTTTGGAGATGAAATATTCCCGACGGTCCCAGTCCTTCAAAAAACCGAAACGTTCTGTTGCGAATCTCGGTCATTGGTTTTATTTTTGGAATCCTGGATCTAGTTGGTGGTTTCAACCTGTTTTAAAAATATGCGCAAGTCAAATTGGATCATTTCCCCAAAAATCCGGGGTGAAAATTGAAAAAAAAAACACGAAACCACCACCCAGTGAATCCATGGATCATCCCAAAGACCAGCCACTTTGTTTGGTCGCTCATACTTCCCGGGAAAATATCTTTCTGGTTGGTGCTCAACCGGCTCAACCCCCCTACCTTATTGCTCATTTGCTCGTCATTTGGTATGGAAAATGGTCATCCATTTCTCCTTTGCTCATCATGAAGCACAGCCCAGTTGTTTTTCTATCATATAAAATAACCATATCACTTTCACTTACATTTGTGCCCCCCCCCCAAACAAAGGTGTCAAATGTCCCATATACACTTCTTTAAGACACAAACCACATTCTCTGTAAGACACCATCTCAACACAAACAAAAAAAACGTTTCGGGAAAGCGGTGATGCAATCCACATGGGCAACAAAAGAAACAAAACCCTAACATGACATGTACATTGACATCTTGATTGGTTCATAGAAAAAGGATGTCATATCCCATGGCTTATGAATTAATCACGGAATATAACTGGCTAGGATTTCATCCCCTATACGAAAAATTTTTGGGTCACTACTACCCACTCTAGTTGGTGGTTTCAACCCATCTGAAAAATATTAGCCAAAATTGGAACTTTTCCCCAGGTAAGGGTGAAAATAAAAATCTTTGAAACCACCAACTAGAAAATCATCCAGGAATAATGTTCGCAACATCCGGGATGTTGAGACCCCAAAAAAGAGGTGCAAATTGTCCTCAATTTTCTCCATCCTGAAAAACCCTGCCAGCGCTCCCAAGGGGCATCGGAGAACTCGGAGATCTCCGATCCATCGCCTGCAGGTCACGATGGATCAAAACCCCTTACCGGGGGAAAAAACTCCAAGGCCAACCACAAGATGGGCCCCGGAGCCCGTTATAAATGGGGAGTTATGGGGCCCCTATAAATGGCCTTATAATGAGGTAACTGGGGTTTTTTAACCCTAGTTTAATAGGAGTGATTTCACCCAAGTTATATCCTGTTGGGGGGCCCACCTTGCAGGTTTTTATGGTGGTTTCAACTGGATGATGAACCAAATCATTACATTAAAAAAATGGTTGGACATCACCAAACATCAAACATAAAAATGGTTGTTTGGGGTTCCAGGTATTGCGTTCTATTATACTGATTATACTGGTTGTTTAATGGGGATCCTTATACTGGCTCGTTTTTTTTCACCATAAAACTGGGTTTTATAATAACCCAACCAACCAGGGTTTTTTTCGCTGCTCACCTGGAAAACATACAAGGTGGGCCCCTACCAGTTATGGGTACGGGTTATAACTCCACTTACGGGGGTGAAAAGACCCAGTTACCATTTATTTTCAGGCCATTTTTCTCGGGGTCAGTGACGGCTAATGTCATACAGTTGATGGTTCAGAAATGGTATTTTATCCCATTATCTACAGGGTTTTATACGTTCTAAGTGGTTAGCGGGATTTCTGAACCATCAACAGCAGGAAGTACCATTAAGGCACCTAGATGGCTGTTTTTAGACCAACAAAAATTGAAGTTAACGTCGCTTTTCGGCTGTCTTCCACAATGAAAAATTGAAAACAAAAACATATCGCTTTTTTGAGTGTTGCCGGATATGTTGGAGGGAGATAACCTCAATGTTCAGCTCCAAAAATACATATAATATATATATATATACACATAATTAGGTAATGAATGGAATTCTCGAAAAAGCTGACGCGTGAATAGATCCATCTAAATACTGTTTTGTCAATATGATGGATTCAAAAACATCTTCTAGTTGGTTTCAGCATATTTGTTTCCACAAATATCGTCAAGTTGATGTCATTTCCCTCCAAACAGTGTTTCCCCGTGGGAAATGTCAAACAAAAAAGAAACGTCGGTGGACAACGGACTGTTTGGCATTTTTTCGAGCAACTCGGTCATTCTTCAAGCCCCTAACCATTCCCTCCTTCTAGAAACGAATGGGTTGCCATCATTTTGTCTTGGGGTGGTGGAAAGATGAGTAAATGTCATGTTACCAGTATAGCCAGTTGAAAGATGTTTGTGAAAGTTGCATGTCTGGAAAGTTGACTTTTGGGATAAGAATGCAAAAGTTCTGCAGATTTTGTTGTGGCGAACTTATTGAGAACCTTGGGAATGCTGATTCCCGGCATGCAGGCACTATGCTGGAAGGTTGAAGACGAATCTTCACCCAAATTCGTGATTTATGCGGTCTTCTCGACTCATGCCAAACATCCAGCACCCTACCCTGTTGTCGTTTTTTCGAGCTCATCCAAATGTTTTGAGCTCACAACCCCCCTCCGAAAAAAGGGGAAAGCTGAGAATGTTCCAACAATACGTTGGCATCACCTCATCACGCCAAAAAATCTGCCTTTACCCTCTGGTAAACTAACATAGCTGGCTGGAAAATCATCATTTTTCAATAGGAAATACATCTTCATATTCAGGGTCCATTTTCCGTTGCAAGCCATGTTAGTTGATCCCGGAGTGTAACAACCTCCCACGGAGTTTTCAAAATATGGGCACCTGTCGATTCCTCCTCTCCTGTCAATGTGTCCTGGAAAAAAAAAATGCTCGCAGCGTTGGAACCGAAGAAGGTACACCGCACCGGATCCAGATTTTTTTGTTTCGTGGACTTACGGGACCCCTATAAGGTTCGGGTGAAATTTCACCCAGTTTACCCTCCGGTAAACTAACATAGCTGGCTGAAAATCCACCTATTCCAATAGGAAATACATCTCTACAAATGGTGGGAATTTCCAGCCAGCTATGTTAGTTTACCGGAGTGTACCCATGTATTTTCGGCCATTTATAAGGGCTATTATATACTCCATTTATAACGATTGGAGGGGCCCACCTTGTAGGGTGCTCCATCAATTATCTTGGCTTTCTTGAACCAAAGAACCATAGAGTCAATGGTGACTTTCTCCAGTCCCATTGTTGGTCAAATGAGCCACGGTCAAAAAAAAACGGTTTTACTTTGAATGAAATACCGGTTGTTTAATAGGGATCCTTATAATGGTTTATCATAATCCCCATATAGCAGTGTAGGATTTCACCCCAACAAATCCCCTAAACAACTAGGGTGTTTTCATTAATCGTTTCACTGAGTTACACACCTCAAAAAAACTAGCAGCTGGAACCAAAAGTCATGGAGGTTTGGTTCAGATGATTTTCCTCAATTTTTCACGGAAGATCATTCGGGTGATCCAAGAACCGGTTCTCAAAAGATGTGAACTGGAAGTTGGGTGGAAAATGCCTTGTCTGTTGACCAGTTGGTTAAGGGTTTGGGAGATCTACTGAATTTGTGGCACATTGTCTTTTGAAAATCCGTTGGAATCTTCTTTTAGCAAATACGCCAGAAAATGTTCTTTCAAAAATCGATTCAACTTGTAGTGTTTTTTTTTGAATACTCCCTGGAAGTTTAACACTTCGCCCCTAAGTTTTGCCCCAAAAGGAAGCAAAAGGATCGTCTTCCTTTGCCATCATTTCTCAGGTTCGCGAACTGTCAACCCTTCGGGGGGAAAGTATGCCGCCCATCGTAAAATCTGGCCATTCCTGGAATAACATTTCACCTCCCATTTCCCTGAAGAAAACGCCGGGGATTTCCCGATTTCCCTGGAACCTCTTCGCGACCGAAATTGGGGGGCCCAAGGGTCTTCTCAAGGTTGAGAGTCCAAACACCCCGCTAAAATGATGGGCCTTGAAAAAGTGTGACGAGAGTCCTTGTTTGGTATGGCAAATTGTTCGTAGATTAGAATCAAAAAAAATGGTGGACAAAAATCATTGAAAGATCAATTATTCATCAAGACAGCAAAAGCATTCAACATTCATCAAAAGAAAAGAAAGAAAAAAAACAGAAACAACAACTTTCTGCTGCATTGGTTTTTTTTGTCCCCAAAAAATTTGCCACCAAAAAAAAACTTCCCAAAATAGCTCCTCCTGGCGATCTGAACCTCGGGATTTTTCTGCTTTGGGGGGTGAAAACCCTCCGGAGGATCATCCAATATGATTGGACCCATAAAGACCAGACCCCTCTTGATGGGGCTCCAAACAAACTACTGTTGAATGGCCAAAATGGTAAATTCACCAGTTTTTTCGGTTGGCAGTTGAAATATTTCATTCTTTGCACGGTTGCTTGCAAACATCCCAGGGGTGATATGGTGATCATCGATAGGATACTTGGAGGATCATGCCATGACGGACCTAAGTGGCTTATATTAAAAACCATGGTAATATAGTAGTCCCCTATTCCTGGGGTGGTGGGACCCCTTGCAAATGGCCTTTTTATGGCTTAAAAATGATGTAGCTCTAGTTTTCAGACCTTGAGAATAGATTGGGTTGTCCCCCTTCCTAATATCTTGTGACCACTTGAAGACCATCATCACGATTGTTGCAGTATACTGTATACATACAACTTCTCTTCAACGATCCGATCACGAGGTTACTGGGAAGGGGACTGACTACCCCAAGATATTGATCGTTTTTTTTTGGTTGTTCCAAAACCCTAACCCTAATGTCACTATTGAACCACCCAACAGTTGGTGGTTGATCCTTGGGGTGTCACATGAAGCTTGAGGGATTCCCATGAATCATGGGCAGGCAATCCCCAACAAGATGCGCAGTTCTTGAGTAACCGGTTGAACCGTTGGAGGAACAAAAATATTGACGCACCATTTGGAAGTGTTCTTTTATGATGATAAAATTAGAGACATTGCTTTTATTGATATATATCTAACAGAGTTTGATGTACGTTAAATCATAAACTATGTATTCATGTGGACATGTTGTTGATGTGAAGTCATTCATTCTATATATAATATAAGTTTACAAGTTATCCAACAAATTGAAATCGGAGATAAGTTAGAAGTGTACGTGATGCCTTCAACAAGAAATATAGAAAATCTACGGTAGTTTTTGATGAACAACATGTGTAGTTATTGTATCCCGCGCAAAAATGTTCATTGTCTCACATATTTGATACATAAACATACTTCTCCACTAGTTCTGGTACCTTCTGATGAAAAGCAATCATTCCCCCCGAAGAAAGTTTCTATGGTATTGTTTGACGAAAAATCACATGCAGAAAATAGTTTCGTTATTGTTTGATGATGGGATAATGGTACGTTTTCCGTGTTTGCCATAAAAGTCTGGGCAATCCTCAATCAAAGCCATTTTGGTGGATTCCCTTACTAAACCACCATTTAGGGTGACCTCGGCGGTTTAGTGGTTATGAATTGCAGATAAAAGTGGTTCTTTTACTTCGACATGCAACACTAACAACCTAGAACCCAAATGACCCATATTTTGGAAGATTTGACCCATAAAATGAAAGGTCAACCCCCAAAAAAGAGGTCAGTTGGGTTCTAAGAAATTAATTCTATTCTTTGAAGAGCCAACCCTTTTTTCATTGCTGTATTGGCTTGATGGGCGAAAATCCCCGGTCCCCACAGCAAGCCACAAATAGGAATTGCTTGGCTTTTCGGGCGCAGGACAAACGGCCAAAATTTCACCAAAAATGTTCAGGTACCCAGAATGGAGGAATCCTGACAGAACCTTATTTTCGCCTATTTTGGGAGCGAGTTTTCCCAAAACATACGCCGAAAAAAACCTACAGCTTTTTTTAGGTGTTGTTTCGTACCTTCCATTTTAGGTACACCTTAAAACCTTTGGTGGTGCATTTCCATGCCAATCCACACCTCAAACGTACCGTGTCACACCAAACCGGGGATGATGAGTCCTCTGAGCCGCCACACCACTGGGCCGAGACATCAATAACCCAAGCCACAGGTGAACTTTCAATCGCCGCCTCTCGGAAGCCCGATCTAAGAATTTTCACCACCAGGGAGACCCAAAGTAACTTACGATGGACCCGATGGATACCGTTGGATGGATGGGGGTTGGAAGATAGGATGTAAATGGTGAGTTAGGATCAATGGGTTAGTTATAACCTACCTATAAATCGGGTAGATTGGGGATATCACCCATTTACTAAGCTTTTACCAACTTCCTGGGACATCCAAGTAGTGGTTAGGATGAATCAATGGGTTATATATATAACATACGTTGTAAATGGTTGGGATGAATTGGGGTGAAATAACCCAATGATCCTAACCCACCATTGATCCTAACTTCCTGGGACATTCGTAGTATGGTAATATAAGAGCTCAACTGTTTTACGTTCCATGACTTATAATATGGCTACACCCCCGAAAACTAACATGGATACCGGGATACCCAAAATAGCCATGTTTGAAAGGAGATACATCTTCCAAACCGTCATCTTTGGTATTTATGTTGGTTTTCGGGGGTGTATCAACTGAAGTTGTGTCTTAAGGTCATGACTGGCAGATCATGGAAGATCACTGAAAGAACCTTTCTGATCATGAATCATGGTACCCCTTTGACTTCGCTAACCTCTCGAATAGCTTGATGCGATCCGGGGGTGTTCCACAAACAGAAATGACATGTTCTTAGAGGTTCAGGATACTTAGTAACTGGTTATATGCAGGTTTATAACCCTAGTGAGGGGACATATAACCCACTTATAGAGGTTATAACCCTGGTTACTATCCACTTACTAAGTATCCTGAACCTCTAAGTTCAAATTGATTAACTTCAAAAAACGAGCCAAATGGGTTCTTTGGCGTGTGACAATCTCACTCCTTTTATCCAGGCAACGTCCGTCAGTCACAAACTCGCCCCTGTACCTGATTCTTCCGGGAGATTTTCGTTGGGGGCATACACAACTCCAATCCTTTAATCCTTCAAATGAGCAACCGGGAAACAAAACCCTGAGATGACATTCCGTCATAATTGGTTCCGTGGCGTACGAACACCCCGTCACGTCCGATTTCAAAAAAAAATAAGAATACTATGAACATCAAACAACCAACCAAACAACCAACGAACCAAACAAGCCTGGCCTGACACACAAAATCAGATGGGACCTCTGTTGGAGGATATGATATGATTATGTATTTCTGTTTTGCATCATTCAGTCTGTGTATGTTTTCTGTTGGGGAAGTCTTTAACTCGAAAAAACAACACATAAAGTCGTCCATTCCTTGAGATGGAAATAAACAACTCAACTTGTCATTTTGTTGACAGTCATGATTTTTCCTACTTCAAAAATTCCAGTGCTTTATTTTTACCAACCAAAAAAGCCTCTGTTTTCTAAAAATTTGCTTGGTGTTTGGGTCCATTTTTGTTTCACTATCAGTGGGAAAAAAAGGATGTCAAATCTGAAGGGATCACAATATCCCCAGCGTTCGTCGTGTATCCAAGATCACATGCTCTGTCGAAATTTTGAGCCGAGAGAAATTGTGGCGGGAATCGCGGCCGAGAGTTTTGTGTGGATTTTTGCGGGATGGGATTTCGTTCTATCTGGCATAAGATTCTGGGCAATCTATTATCTGGTTGGTGGTTTCAACCCATCTGAAAAATATTAGTCAAAATGGGAATCTTCCCCAAATAGGGGCGAAAATTAAAAAAATTGAAACCACCACCTAGTTATAAATCCTTAACCTGAATTTTTTCGGCCATCTTGGGTAGGGTTCCCTCAACTAAACTACTACAAAATTGGGGTGACTACTCGGCGGGTGAAGGTCGCTATAAATTGCACGCATAGATGTGCCGTTGCATGACGTGACATTGCATGACATAATAGATATGGATAGATCTAGATATACATATATATAGGTATGGATAATATATAGATCTAGATATAGATATATATAGGCATATTAGACTCTAAAGGCAACCAATTCCAAAGAAAACGTCAGAGCTTGGACACCTTTCCACCAGAAATTGTTCAGAGGTTGTGTATCATTTGCCTCCTTGCCGATCTGTGAGAAAAAAAAGAAAGGTGGTTGAGTCAGAGGTTCGTTCAGTAGCACTCCTTGGACTTGCAGTATGATGGAAAAAATGTCATCCAAGGATTGGAAGTTGTTCCTCCAACCTAGCAACCAAAATCAACGTTATCATGGCTGGGTCAACATACCCCTCACTTACCCCCCGAAACGAAATACTGGCTTAATAGCACGGCCTTTTTTTCAGGGAATCAAGTGTTAATGAGCCCTTAATAAGGCCTTATTTCTGGCGGGGTACGTTAGGGTGGCTAGGTTGACTTGCCACTAAACCAACACCACCCCCAAAAGAATCCACAAGCAATGCTCCCACAATCCCCCACACCAAATGTCGCATCCCCTGCAGGAACTAAGGAAATGTCGCATCCCCTTTTTGCTCCTTGACAAAGTATGAGCTTCCAAACTTACAACCACCCGCAGATGATGGGAGGGGATATGTGTAACATCAAGTTATATTCCATTGTACTTGCTAAATCACAGAAAATCCATACAAAACGATCAGACTTCATCCCCTTAGTATACCCTTCCCTTAAACTGACAGCAAGTTCGCCCCTGAAAACTAAGGGTGGGTCAGGTTTTAATATTATCCAGCAGCCTATTTTCAGGGTTGAAATCCTAGTTTCAGGCAGGCTACTCCCCTCCGAACAAACATATACAACAAGGAAACAAAATAAAACCTTTCTTAACAGTTCAAAGGATCTTCAAAAAAAACTATATACCAAAAAATCCAACCTCCACTTTGTAGTCATTCTTTTTGAACCCCCAAAAAAATTCAGAACACTCAAATTTTTTGGGGCTCCATCTTCCCCGGTCCGTTTCCCACCACCACACCTGGTTGCAGAGACCCAATGGATCAAGAGAAAGGGCACACCCGTTACCAAGGCCACCGGGGTGATGCGCTGGCAGTGGCAATTCAATGGCAGTTTTGGGAGGATCCATGGGCTCCCAGGGTCCCACTAACATGAGTGTTTCCGAAAATAGTGGTATCCCAAAATGGATGGTGAAAATAATGGAAAACCCTATTAAAAATGGATGATTTGGGAGTACCACTATTTTTGGAAACACCCACATGGCAGCCGAGGGTATCTTTTAGCCGGAGGATCATCCAACATGATTGACCCATAAAGACCAGACCCGACTCTCAAAGGGGGCGACAGAAACTACTGTTGAATGGGCAAAATGGTAAACTCACCAGTTGAGGTTGGCACTTTGGCCCATTATTTGCAAGGTTTGAGCAAACATCCCAGGGGTGATATGGTGATCATCTATAGGATACTTGGAGGATCATCCCAGGAAGGACGTAAGTGGTTAATAACCAAGGTGAGTAAGTAGGGAATCATCACCAGGACTATTATATCTTTTAGGATCGGGAATCCTGAACTAAACCTTCATTTGTGGTAAATGGTTGGGTAAACCTATAATCATGATCATCCCAGTTAGTAACTAGCTAGGATCATCCTAGGGAACAGTGAGCGACCAGTCAAGTGAGTGAAGGGGAAGAAGCCCCTATGTAATCTGAAGATGACCGGTATCCAGAGACACTTGGAGGATCATTTTCAGTTTGTAAGTAGTTAGGATCACCCCTGTTTGGAAGCTATAAATTTCGGCCATCTGGAAGGGGAATAACCACAGGAATCGGGACTTACCAACCATGGTTATTAACCACTTATTAATATTTATTAATTGGGATGATCCTCCAAGTGATGGAGGAGTAAGTTTATAACCCCCATTTGTAAGTAAGTCCTTAAGGGAAACCAACGGTTACTAAGCCTTTATACCTAAGAGAGGGGTAGGTGGGTGAATGCCAATTTTGTAAAAGGCAATGAGCCTCCAATTTTGGGAGCCTTTTTTCACGATAAATTCCAAGGTTCATCACAAATTAGCACCATTTCCGATCGTTGTTGTCCCCCTCAGTGGGGTCACATTCCCCTTCCAAATGGGCCTTGTCTTATGTCTTATAAATGGGGGAGTGATCCGATCAACTACTTTACGATGGCCTGGGAGCCCATTTATGCAAGTGCCCATGGGAATTTTTTTGGAGATGAGGAGCAACAAATACATGGAAGTACTTAGATGTCCCGAGAAGATAGTAAATGGTTAGTAAATGGATTATAAGCTACGGTATATTGGGGATATAACCCATTTACTTTCCATTTACATCCTAGTATGCGATATATACCCTGATCTTCCAGTTCCGTATATATTTCTCTGAGTAAGTTGAAAACATGTCCCCTAAGAAGATGTTCCCAGAAGAACCTAGATCCCAAATCGGGTGGGGCCCCTTGTTTTGATTGGGGGAGGCCTTGTTTTGGGGGGTTTGACCTTCAAAAATCGAGGTTATTGGGGCTCTAGGTATATATAGGGAAAACATGGAGGGGGAAAAAAGGTTGGGAATGACCTATAGATGTTTTTTCAGATTTTCAGAATGTTTTTGGGGAAGGTTGGGAATCTACAGATACTTTTTTGATATTTTTGAATGTTTGCGGAAAGTTGACTTGGATTTGCATGGTTGATGCCTGGAAAAAGTAAAAAAAAGATTCTCCCAAATGGTGGTGAAAGATGGTGATTCATCATGATACAATCCCGTAAAAAAATCACCAACAAAAACCAAAGCCAAGCCTAAATTCAACTCAGTTTTTCTGCTAATTCATCAGCAAAGCAATGATATTCAAAGGCTACCAAAAAAAACAAAGCATAGTTTTAAGAAATCTCCAACAGGACCTACTGAACGGACCCCTAAACCTGAGTATCTAATAACTCTAGCACCTCACTTAGGGGTCCGTTGGTAAGGTCCCATTCAGTTTTTGATGGAATAGTTCAAGGTGACTTCGTTGCACTAAACCCGTTGTTTTTGTCAGGTCTTTTTTTCCCCCAGGCCTTCCATGGAAAAAAACCCGTTTCGCAGATATCCGGAGCCTCGGCCGCGCCAAAGTCCGGCAGGCTCCCCGCATCGGCGGCACGGTCTTCGGCTTCCTATGGGGTTTTAGGCCCTTTAAAAGAGTGGGAAGTCTCAAGGGTTAGTTGGATGAGTTGGAAGGGGGGAGTTGGAAAGGGTGATTTCTGAAAATGAAAGATTCTATATATGGAAAACATAGTGTAGCATTTTTGTTAGGCAACTTTTGTTTGGTTTTAGGGATTTCTAGTTGATGGAAATTAACGTCGCAACGGCTGCTTTCCAGGTACATATTTATGTATGACCAAAAATATGTTCAGGCTGAAGGTTGAAGGATGTTTTTTTCCGCTTCAGGAGGGGCTTTTTGTTTGTCAGAAATTGGAATCCCCTTCAAGGATTGAAAAAAAAAAACAGATACTGAAACGTTCCCTCGTGCTGTACGGTCCACCAACGAAAACGAAACCAAGCTCTGCTTTCACAAAAAGTTACAGGGTTTGGTTGGGGGGATTTTATTGTGGGATGAGATTTTCAACTCTTGCTTTAAGAAAATCATCAAGAGACAGGTATACCAAGTAGCTTTTTCTTACCCTAAGAATCAGCTGGGACCCGCTCTAATGGAGGGGTGAAATGAACCTGTGTAGCAGGGGCTCAAAATAGACAGCTTTGACGTCCCAGGATTCAAAGGGTATGCCGTATGCCCTTGTCTGATGATGACACTTTGATTGTGTGACTGGAGCAGCGGCAACAAAACCCTGACATGACATGAACCATGAAATGCTGATTGGTTCGGGTTCAGGGATCTTTTATATCTGTAATTATTACAATCGCCATACAAGTGGCAAGTATACTCCCTGGAAGATTAACGGCTGGAACCCGCAAATCACCCATTTTTAAAGAAAGGAAGGAAAATGATCTGAACCAAACCTCCGTGATTTATGTGCAAAATGTCGTTAATCTCCAGGGGAAGATAATCCTCTTACTAAAACAACCAACCATCCAACCATCCAACCCCTTGAGCACTGCTCCCCCTTGTCTCGTTTCCACCTTCGCCTTGGTATCATCCATGTCCAAGACCACCTTTCGCATGGGCGGTCGATTCACAGAACTTCACCATGGCGGAACGTCACGTCACCCAAAACTTGGGATGCATCGAGTGGAAGGTATATGATTGACTCACATGAATGGTTGATTTTTTATTGTAGGCAGGCAAATATACTGCTTGGTGGTTTCAACCCAATCGAAAAATATAAGACAATTGGGATCTCTTCCCCAATTTTCGGGGGTGAAAATAAAAAATTATTTGAAACCGCCACCTAGTATATATATATATATATATATATATATATATATCAGTCCCATGATTCTTCCATTTTTCGTGATGCATAAAAACTTGCATCTATATAAATCCAAGAGGTAAATGTTCCAAAATTCCACCCCATAGGTGCGACCCACATTCCCCTGAATTCCCCCGCTCATGGGAAGAGGGTCCCACCGTGCTTTTTTTGGGGGTCCCTTGGAGAAGTCCCTAACAAAAGCTGTGAATGAATTCATTGACGTGACATCATTTCCGAAGAAAATCCTGTTGGAGGGCTGAGTGTTTATTCGCAACCGGTTTTTTTCCATACTAAATTAATTACAGTGGTTTTGGAGGCATGTTCTGATGATGCATAGAACTTTTCCCCAAATCCACTCTCTCTAGACCTCCAAAATCCTCCAAGGCCATGGTGAGAAGGTGTTTGGAACCCCGTAAAAAAGCCTTCTCAGGAGATGTTTAGGGGTTCAAATTTACCGCCTCAAAGTTGTTTGGATGCCGTGGTGGGCACTAGGATCAGCCACCACCTGTTTATCCACCGAGGCTTGCTGAGGCTTGGTGTTTATATACACCCTGGAAGATTAACATGGACCATAATTCCCTGGAGGTTTGGAAGATCATGTTCCTTTCTTTTCATGGGTGATGGCTGTAGGTTCCAGCCGTTAATCTTCCAGGGTGTACTGTAATGATTTCAAGGGCTTCAACAATTCTGGCCCATCATCCCTTTGACAGACTAGAAACAGCCGGGTACGTGGCCCGGGAGGGGTTGGTGGTTGGTTGACCAGCCAAAAACCATCGGTTTTTTTCACTCCAACAAAAATTGCCCCCAAAGAATCCAAGCCAAACCCCCAGGCACCTCGGGACTATGCAACTGTCTGGACCAGGCCCGTTTCACCTGCCAACGATTTCGAAAAACACACCCCAAAATCGGGAAAAATGCTGCTGCTGCGGCACCGAAACAAATGGGAGCAACCCACACCCCCAAGGTTTATATAACGCCTGGTTCACCTGACAATGATTTCCAACTCCAAGTGTCGGTGAAAATCTCCGGAATATCCCAGGGGGTTGGATTTTTGGTGGGTGAACCAGCCATTAAACTTGCTGGAAGTTTTTCTACCAACCTGACAGGGTTTTCATGATATATATGACACCAACCCAAACTTCTTGCACCCCTTTAAGGTTAAACCACTACTACTGGCCGGTGGTTGAATCAACCCATTTGGAAAAATATGAGTCAAAATGGGAATCTTCTCCGAAAATAAGGGTGAAAATAAAAAATATTTAAAACCACCAACCGGACTACAAGTTACCATCAATTTGCATTGTTTGATACCCCCAATATGGGCAAGTTCATGACCTTAATGACCCCTGAAGGACCTGGAGGCTTTGCAAATTTGCCGTGCAAAATATCACTTTGCTGAGCTGGCAAAAGTGAAGCTTCCCAGTGCTGAAATTTGTCCTTTCTGATTCTGGTATGAGGTGGTAGGTAATATTTTGCCATCCGATAAGGCAAGATGTATCAATACGGTTGATGGAAAAAAGTCTGCACCACCTGGGGTGTATGAAACCATAACCTTGTAAATAATGGGAAAAACTACCAACCTCAACTGGATTTCTGAACCATCAACAGCATCAATGGTATACATACCACCAACAAAGGATGATTCTATTTACCAGAGCCATCTAACCAGAACCATCCCATGGATATATTACTAACCTGGCCAGAGCCCAACTTTCGCGACAAGCACCTGACAAGCCAACTAATAATCCATCCCGAATAAAATCGTCCTTGAATTGGACCTTGACATTTCCAGATTCAGAGGGAAAAAAAACACAAAGGAATTGAATAATGTTTCCATATGGATGTTTCGGAAAATAGTGGTACCCCGAAATCATCAATTCTAATAGGGTTTTCTCAAAAAAACCTCTCCAAAAAAAAGGTGATGTTTTGACCACCCAAAGTATCCACCAATAAAATCTCTCCCTTGGAAAAAGAAAACTGCAAAATCTAGCAAAATCCCTACCCTCCAAAACGGCCTGAATCAGCTGGCAGCAACCCAGGAATAACAAGGACACCATGAAGAAGAGGAGTTTTTGCCTGTGGGTACATTTCGGTCATCATTCTGTACCTGTTAAAGTCATCAATTGCTAGTACTCCGAAGTCGTAAGAGCGGTGGGTTTTGTAAACTTACACCATGAAGTACCCCATGGAATTCTAACATACCCAAAATATGTAGCCGTGTTTGTTTTGGAGAGAGATACATTTTCCAATCCATCGTTTTTGGATATTTTTGGCATCTATGTCAAATCTAGTGGGTTTACATCAATTGGCACGCTGACAACCAGCGTCATCTTCTTTGCTAAGTTTGGCTGGCCATTTATCGAAGTTTACTTTTGCTGGTTGCATTTAAAGGTGAACGATTATCATTTGCCAAACTGAAAAAATACTGAGATACCCTCTGTAAACTAACATAGCAATTGAATATCCCCATTTTCAATAGGAAATATATCTTCAAAGAGTCCATTTTCCAGTGCTATGTTCGTTTACCAGAGTGATCCGGCTCCTTCAACTATCGCTCCATCGTCCAGAGTGTGGTGGTGTTTTTTTTGAGTGTTCCGTGTTGCCTACCAAACCGCCAGCCACCGAAAAGGGTCAGATGTCGCATACCGCATAAGGGGATGGAAAATTCACCCATTACCGAAAAAACCTTGGAGAAACAAAAAACATTCAAAGTTCCCAGGTGCTTTTTTTTGATGCTTTTTGTTGCTCTCCCCAAACGAATTTGTCTGGCAAAACTTAGGTGTCCCAACAAAAAAAATGAAAAGTTGAAGACATTTATGTACTTCGAGTCATAAGAGGTAAACCCCCTCAAAGATCAACTTAAAGAATCTTGTTGTTTTTTTTTTCGGGTCTACCCGACAAAACCACATCCCTGAGATCTCCCCACCAGCCCTTGCTGTTGTGCATGATCAACAAGACATCCGCATCATGAAACCTCGGTTTTTGTCGTCCGTTGGGGGAAGGTTACCCGGTTACCTTCCCCAAAACTGGGTTATTTAGGGTATGTAGGGGGATCTGTACTACCTAGTTATATGGGGATTTCTTAAATAATCCATTATAAGCATCCCTATTAAACAACCAGTATGTCTCATGGAGGTTGTAGGATGGTTGGATCAGATGTATATACTTTCTTTTTGGGGCCCTTTCGGCCTATTTTCAGGGGCTATGTCATGTTAGTTTTGGGGAGGAAAAAAAAATGTCCTTTCCCTTCGGGTGATTGTTCTTGAAGATACAAATTTAAAAATTCACCAAAAGTCGGTCGGGCCGGTGCCGATGAATTTGCAGATGTGGCAAAGGTGTTCTGTTTTTTTTTCTGGAGATTGTTGATCTTCTTGAAAATAGATCCCCCCGAGTTGCATGGCATTTCCCGAAACAAACTGGGGTTTGCGCTCGCCGGTTTGCGGGCTGTGCTCGCGAAAGAAAAAACAAAAACTTGTGCCAGGGTTAGATCCACCTTAGCTTCCTAGGAATTCTCATACTGAATCATGAATGAAACACATTCTTGGGTCCAAGGGTTAGGGGAAACCAATGGTTTTCATAAGCCCTGATCACAAGGCCTTTTTGCTTTGGAGAGTTTTTTTTGGGGGGGGTGGTTGGTTGACCAGTCATGAATTCTTGGACGAGGTAGTGTTTCATCCCTGGTATAATTCCGGACAACCAGGGTTTCCAAGTGGTCATTTAGCTTGGATCAATACCCCCTCACAGTTCTTGCTTGCAAGCATTCCCCAACACAAACTGCACCTCCAAGGCTCCAAGTTTGACAACTTGGGTGATAGGTCGAAACCAATCATAGATTCCCCCAACATCCATATATGTCCATTGATTTCCCCAAACAGGACCCTATCTATTCCCCCCCCAAAAAAAAATAAATCCAGATTTGTTTATTGCTGGTTTTTACCCTCCAGCAGTCAAAATAGTCAAAATAGCCAGCGATCTCGGAGCGGGTCCGGTTTTTTCCGGGCCGAAAGCGTATCCGTGTATAGAATATTTACCCCCATTTGAGCCACGAAAAAAAAAATATTATTACTTTGCATCATACTGCTTGTTTAGTAGGGATCTTTATAATGGTTCGTTGTTATAATACCTATTTAACTGGGTAGTATAATCCTCTATATACCCCATTTTTTTTCATTGCCCATTTGGCTTAAAATGTATGGCAAATGTAAGTAAACATTCCAGTCCGAAAGTGAGCATATGGGAATTGTACCATCTAAATGTTGACAGGAAAATAAATTAATAGACTACCAAAACCAAAACTCGAAAAAAAAAATGGAGAATCCCACTTCAAGGTGTTCATCCAAAGTCAAGTCATTTTTGGCCTAACGCCAGTGGCTACACGAGTCCCAACGATAGGCTCCTAGGAAATATCCACAAAATCATGGGGTGACTTTTTCCATCCTCATCTTGATTTTTAGCCATTTTTGTATATCTTCAAAAACTACAGTAGGTGGTGGTTGAACCACCCCTTTTGAAAAATGTGCTCGTCAAATTGGGAATCTTCTCCGCAATTTTGCGGGGTGAAAATTCAAAAAAGACTATTTGCGTTGCCACTTCCCTTAGAAATAACAAATTGATCCAATTTCTATACTAGGTTTTCCATAAAAATGCAAGCAAATCACTACCAGGTGGTTGGAATCCAACGATTTCTTCCAACCAAGAAACGTGATGTAGATGGAGAGCAAGGCTCCAATGACCTTGATTGAGTTGAACAGAACCAACCTCCTCTCTGATGTGGAAAAAAACAGGTAGATACAGTAGATAAACTGAGAAAACATATATTATACAGTGTATTCTATCTATGGTCACCCCCCCAAGATCTAGCTAACTAATTTTTAACGGGTGTTTACAGTTAAAACATACTAAAACCGTATAACAAGGAATAAACACTTCGGGAAGAATCAGAAAATAATGAAAAACATCTGGAGGGACAGAAACAAAGCATCGACCAAAAAAAAGACAGCTGCGATTTTTGAATATGTTCGTTTCCCGGAGGGATCCACTTACCCTCTTAGGTCAACTAGTATGTCAACTAGTATGTCAACTATTCTTAGCAACTATGATTAGTTGAAAGTATCCAAGAAATCTCCAACAGGATCCACTGAAAGGACCCCTAAACCTGAGAATCTAATAGCTCTAGCAACTTTCTTAGGGGTGCGTTGGTAAGGTCCCATTCAATTTTTGATGGAAAGTAATGACCATGGTCATACCATATGAATTGGTCCAAAAAAAAAAATCTGCCAACACTTCTCACTATCTCCACATCAGCCATCCATCTACGGTGATTTTTTCCAACACACGCCCCCTCAGCCTGAATGGGCAGGAGCATGGCATAAGCCACAAGATGAATTCCATAAGAGGCGTAGAGGAAGATGGAATAGATCTCAGCGACCAACAACGAGGAAGGGCACCACCAACCACCACCATCCCCATCTGAGCAATGAAAAAAAAAACTGGTTGTTTAAAGTATATAAGGGATGGAAATCCTACCGACTTATGTCGGGATTTAAAAAAAAACACTACAAGGATCCCATCAAGCATCATCAACCAACCAGTTGAAGACCTCATGGAATCCGTAGGGCACAACTTTTTCGTGGGCAACAAAAAAATGGCCTGTTACAGCAATGCTGGTGCAGTGGAGCCTCGGAATTCTTTCATTTCATGTCCTTTTTCATTTCAACGTCCGTCCCATCCTCCCATCTCCCATCATCCCACCATGCATCCCACCACGGTCCTCCCGAAACGACGTTGACGTCGGACCTTCACATCCGAGGCACCCGTAGGACCCAATCCGCAAAGTGTAGGAGGCTGAAGGCCAAGAATCCACCATACCCTGGCAGGGCTGGAGGATGGGCCCCAGATTTATAAGCCGTTTGTTTAAGCCATGTGGAAGGGATCCGATCACCCCAGGAATTGGGGACGAAAACCATCACCATGGTTATCTTTTAAAAACCACTTCCTAAACGGGATGATCCTCCAAGTAGGTACCCTCCAAGTAGATGATCCTCCAAGTATAGTAACACTTGCTAAATAGGATGGTGCAAGTTGTGTGTCTAGGTGGTGGCAACTTAAACATGTTTTGTTTTCACCCGGATCCTTGGGGAAATGATCCAATTTCACGAGTATATTTTTCAAAAGGGTTGGTTCAACCACCAACTAGATAATAAATATTTATAAGCCATGAATTTCGGCCATTTTGTAAGGGCTTTTTAACCACAGGAATTGGGGATTTTGCTAACAATGGTTTATTAACCACTTACCAAATGGGATGATCCTCCAAGAAAGCGACACAAACCTGGGATTCCTCGTTCTTTCGGACTCAAGTTGAACTGTTGAAGGGATTTTGCTGTTTGATGTTCAACGGTTTTTTTGGGGTCCTGTGCAATCTATGATTTTCTGAAAACACTTGAAAAAAGGTTTCATGTATGTGCTGTTTATAAATATATATTTATGATATACATATGCATATATATATATCATCTCATCTAGGTCATACCTATGATAGGGTCCTGACATGTTTACATTTCTTTGTGTGAGGCGGCCAAGGTTAGATTGAAGGGGTCCATATACATAAAATCCCATGGTCCATGGTGCTGCAGGACATTGAGAGCCATGGCAGGGAGTTGTTCGAAAAAAAAAAAAGAAGCCCAAATTGGATCATCATCCCACATGTTTGGAAACTTCTTATATTGGGGATAAACTCATCCCACCTCTAATTACGGGAATCTCTCTCTCTCTCCTTATTCAATGGCTATTGGAAAACCCCTACGGAATTGGGTTGATTTTCCCATCCCCTACCACAAAGAAACAATGGGAGTTACGACCTCATATATGTGAAAGAAACCAGCACCACGGAGTCATCAGCTGAGTCAAATTCACAAAAGCTTGGCATTTCGACACATCAAATCTGAGTCCTTATTTTGAAAGATCTTATTTTCATTCTCCCAAAAAAGCCACAAATTAGGAATCTTAGGGTCATGGGTCCCTCAAAACAAAATCCGCCAACTTCAGAGGCCTTTTTTAGGCCACAATTTGTGAGAAATTTCGGATCCCCAAAAAACCAAAAAGAACTCACCTGCCAGCCCCAAGTCTGAACCCTGAGACTCCCTGCAACCCACCATAGCGCCCCAACATCGATTCATCAAATCTGCGCCAAGTTTGACAGTGGCCAAGAGAGGTAGGTACAAATTGAACCCTGAAACACCTGAAACGAACAGCGAGTTGTTTACCCCCTGAAATATAGGCCAGGTCCCACAAAGGAAAGTACATCTGAACCAACCATTCATATATTAGTTTCAGGTACTAAGTTTCAAGGAGGGATTACATGGAACTGGGGGCCCGGTTGGAGGTCTTCGAAAAAAAAAGGATATTTTTTTGCACCAAAAAAGTTGTGCCTCTAAAGAGTTGGTAGAAGCTGCAACAGCGAGGTTCGTGCCAACAAATTGTTTGCCAAGAAAAAAAACGGGGGTGCCTTACCTTCCATGAGTCATAACTGGTCCCTGGTTGTTTAAGGTTGGGGGGATCCTTGTATCATGGTTCATTATGATCCCCTTATGGGTAGTAGTTCATCCCCTATATCCAACAAAAAACCCAGGGGCCCTGAAATTTCATTACCAACAATTAGACGACAACAACAACAACAACAACAACAACAACAACAACAACAACAACAACAACAACAACAACAACGACAACAACGACAACAACAACAACGACAACAACAACAACAACAACATTCAACCTCCCATCTCGGCTGCAAAAAAAAGTCAGAAAGCGTACTTAGGGATCAATCTGTCCATGTTTGCGGCTTTACAAAACCACCTTGAACTGCATATTGTATGTATATATATATATCTATAAATACATGTTTGGTATATTTATAATTATTTTTGTACATCATATGTGTACTAATACTATATGCTGCCATATGCTGTTTTGCCTCTATCATTGATTTTCTTAAAGGGTCGGTCAACAAGCCACTTACCACTTGTTTCTCACCAAAAAGATGGGCACCTCGTCGGATTTTCCAGCTCCTGGCAGATCAAGTCACAGCAAAAACTTTCCGGGGCTTTCCGAGGCTGGGAACTGAAATTCAAGTAGCAAAAAGGTGGGCCCCCAAAAAAATCAGTTGAAATTCCGGGTGGGTTGATATCAAGAACTTCTTGGTCTGATTGGTTTTCCAGAAAGCATCATGTGAAGCTCATGCTTTTCGTATAAATTATGCATAAAAACACCAAAGAAATACGTGTTTGGCATTATATAATTACGCATTGTTGAGTTGGTTTATGTATTTTCAAAAAAACGTGTTCCAAAACAATCATTTTCAAGATTTCGGGGGGTGAACGCGCCCCGATTACCCAGGTTTGCCTGCAAAGGGAGACGAGACGATGCCCCGTGATTTTGAGGATTCTGGGGTTCTTTAGCTACTGTGCTGTTCGTTGTAGGGAGGGTATCGAATAGCGGTTTGACACTTCATGGAATCATTTCAGTCCCGTTCCCTTCTTGGACCGAAGGGAAAAATTTGATCCGAAAAATCCACGCGGTTCAAACCATCCATTGCATGACCCCAGCAAATCTATGTGACCTGCGCCTTGAAAAACCTTACTGCAGCAAACAAACGGTGACATTCCATTTTTTTTACTGGTTTGTTAAGACGCTCCCTGAAACTAACAGCTAAAGCTCCTGAAAATTGGCCGAAACTGAAATGGAACATTCATCTGAACCGAATTTTCCATTTTCAGGTGCAAACTTGCTGTTAGTTTCAAGGAGGGTCATAGGGATTTTTTAAACTTTATAATGGTTCATTATCATCGCCCATATACATATATATATGTATATATAACTGGCAAGCAAAAATCCCCCATATCACTTTCACCTTAATACCGATCTTTATATGTTTCATCTACCCCCCCCTCCACCCACCAGGATGCCGGTTTACATCTTTAAAGGAATCCAGCAAAACAGCCAGCATGCTGGATGATCGGAGGACCTGATCCAATCAAGATCACCCAGCCAGAAAACACGCCGGTATGACTAACATGGCTAGCTGGCAAGATTCCATCCAAAGGCCCATGTTTCATGGCCATGTTAGTTTACCAAAGGATATTTGTTTCCTTTGAAAGTCAATCATAATCTATTGACATAATCCAACCAACCAACATAATACTCCTATTATTACTCCCTTTCTAAATCCAACCAACCACTTGTTCTGTTGGCAAAAAATCACCCTCAACTTGACACGGAAAAAAAACAATTCGTCCGCTGCACCTGCTTCTCTCCATCCGTCTAGAACTGCGCCGCGACCGTACTGAAGGTCTTCGAGAACCTGCAAAAAGTCTCAAAAAATAATGACCGAAAAGGTGTGACATGTTGATTTTGGGGAGAAGCTATAAAAAGTTCTAATTAAAATCAGCGAAATGTTCAGGGGCCATTGCTATCGCCAGGGGTAGTACCACCCCCTCATTTACACCAAACAACCAAGATTTTGTTCACTGCCCACATTGTACAGCACTCCCATCGACTCTAATATACGCTGTGCTTTCTCATTCTTTCTTACCGTCCATTCAAACATCGAAATGAAAGACCAATCATCTCAACTAGGATATAGCTGGCATGATTTTTTGGTATGCATGTCTAGCTGATCTATCTGTCTGTCTGTCGGTCTGTCTATGTCGTCGGCCTCCCACCACAGCTTCCGGCTCCAGAGAGGAGCGTCGGCCGGGTCCCGCCGCCGGTGGTCCCGCTGCCGCCGCAGGCGGTGCCGGCGCCGAAGGCGCCGCGGGGGGCGCCTGAAGGACGTCAGTTGGGTTGGGATCCTACGGAAGGGGGTCATGGTTTCGGTGCCCTTTTTTTTCTCGCCACCGAAGAGGGGAACAAAAAGACTGTGCAGTGTGATATTTTTTGGCAGGGGGGATCTAAAAACTCAGTTTTGTGAGCATCATATTTTTTTGGAAGGGGTCATGAAAAATGAGCACCAACCCGAACTTGATAAAAAAAACTTATTTTGTTTAAAGGAAATCCATGAAAACCGCAACCACAACAACCACAACCACAACAACAACCACAACCACAACAACAACAATCTTCACTTTCCTTTTCGAAGGCAATTTTTGGAAGGACAAAAATGTTTAGATTCCCCGACTCCCTATGCTACCTTTTCAGGGGATAATTATCCTCCCAACAATCTCTCAGAAGTGATGTGACCTGACCTGACTTTTCCCTGAAACACCCCAGAAGTGTCAGAGGGATCGATGTTTGGAAAACAAAAAATAACTAGTTGGTGGTTTCAACCCATCCCAGAAATATTAGTCAAATTGGATCATTTCCCCAAGTCGGGGTGAAAATAAAAAAATCGTTGAAACCACAACCTAGATAACCAAGATGTGCTCCGAAACCTTGTGGTAGCTCCTCCGCGCACAGTTATCATGAAGGGATATATATATATATATACATATCAAATACCTCTAGCTCCTGAGCTCCTTAGCTCCCTTCCAAGCACCAGTTACTACGTAAATAGCATGTAATCATTCACCAACCTTAAACTTTCATGCGTCATTTTTGCAAAGGATTACCCTTTGAGCGATGCATCCAAAATGGTCTTTTGAAACCAAACGACTGGGTATTTACACACATCTAGTATGGCTAATCAACCACCCCCCCTGACGTACCCCCTCAGAAAAAAGGGTTTCATAAGGCCTTCGTAAGGGACACCAATAGTTAATAAGACCATAAAACTAGAAGTAGGATTTTAACAAAGCTACAATGCACAAAGCTACAAGGCGCTCCATTCTAACATGTCCTTCTTTCCTTCATCAGCATCTTGCTCACATCTCGGATCTTCAATCATGACTTCCCAAAAATTCACTTTTAAAATGCTAGCCATCGACTTTTTACTAAACATTTTCATGGAGATTCGTGATATGATCCCATACCCTCCCCTAAAACGACAAACAAACAAACACACGGCCAGTTTGCCCCTGAAAAATGGTACCAATTTTGGTTTCCCTTTGTCCAAGAAAATTGCAACACACCCGTAGAGCACACCCCAGGCAATCCCCCTAGCCCACTATGAAAGGAATCCTTTTATAGCCCGTTGGTAAAGGTTCAGGGACCTGTTCCAAAGGTGTGTTGAAACAACCTGAAATTTGGGGGACTTCTCTATTTTCTCTCGGTGCTGCTTTTCCAGATCACGGGACCCCCCGTACCTTGGCGCGCATGCTAAAGGTTTGGGCAGAAAGCGCCTGAGAAAAGGTTTCACAACTTGCGTGGGGCGCCGAAAAGCACCATAGGGGTGAGTCATAACTCCACTGAAATTTCAAGGTGAAATTGCACCCCAGTTATATAGCCATGTGTTTTGTAAGGCCATCTATTTCGGGGTGAAATAGCTCCCCTCCATTTATTTGCAAGCAGCTCCTTTTTGATGTTTTGACCAACTTTTCTGATTCAAAAATACCAAAAAAAATGGAAGGGGTACTTGGTGGCTCATGGTAGTTAGTCACTAGTTAGTAAGTTGGGCTACTGTATTCCCCTATTTAGGGGACTTATCAACCAACTTGCAGGGTTAACTATAGTTATGACCCAACTTACTAACTAGTTACTATCTACCATGAGCCACCAAGTAGAATTGAAGATAATAAGTATTCTCTTCAAAATACATTGGAATTGAGAATTGACTGAAGTTCGGGAACATAGATTCATCCATTTTGTTTATGATATTATCTGCATGCAACGTGTAAACAAAATAGCTTTTAGTAAATTAGTATTACGTTCATTTTTTGCATAAAATGTGTCATGTATGCACATATGTTTTTGTGGGGTTGGGTTTCTGTTGCTATCAGCTCCATGTAAGTTACCAATGTCATGACTATCTGGTTGGTGGTTTCAACCCATTTGAAAATCAAATTGGATCATTTCCCCAAGTACAGATAAAAATAAAAAATATTGGAAACCACCACCTAGTATATCTTATGGGCAGTTTCTGGCATTTTCAGTCTGCTCTGATGCTTGACAGCATTTTGTTTGCTGACATGACTTGACGGTTGAACGAATGTTTGGTTTTTGATAGTGCCCATGTCATTGTTCGAGTCATCCTTGAAAAAAAAACACTTCATCCCAGTGTTGGCAAGGTTCTGGAAAACCCATCTGCTAAAAACCCTCCAGTGTTCCAAGCATCCAACATCCGCAAAAAACATGTACGGAAGGTTGTTATGAATCATGAATGCGTTGGGGGGGAACCTGCGGTGGGAGAGGTTGGTCTGAATCTTCCAATCATCAAAAAAAAAACACCCCAAACATCCAAGATACTGTTGATGGTTCAGAAATCCAGTTAAAACCAGTTGAGGTTTGTAGTTGAAATCCCATTAGATTTACCAGGGTTTTAGCACCATCCCAGGTGGTTGGCCTTGGGATTTCTGAACCATCAACAGTATCTCCAAGAATACCGTTCCTGAACGGATCCCGAAAAACTCTAAGGCCCTGAGTATCTGATTAACTCGAGTGTTTGCAACCTTACGAAATTTCCGGGGGGTCTGTTGGGTGGGAATTTGGTCCCCATTCGAAATTTTTTGGATGGAAAACAACCGACTTCAGGGGAAGTGCAAAATCCATCTTTGCTGAACCTTCCGATTTGTTGGGTGTTTCCCCTTGGTGTCAGTTGACACCCCCCCACACCCCGGAAGTCGCATCCAAAATATCACCGGTGTCACGGGATCCCAAAAATGGCCTTTGTAAAAGGAGGGGTAAGTTTACTCAAATTTCCAATTCACTTTTTTGGGGGGGTTACATGTTACTTTTCTAATGAGTTTTCAGGGTAACCAGTTTTTTTTGGGATGGTTTCAAGAAAAGGCCTTTCCACCAAATCAATTTCGGTGACTGAGTTGGCTGGTCATGCTTCCTGCAACGGAAGGTGAAAAAATTCGAAACAACTATGTTTGTTCCATCAAGAGGACATATCTCATAGGACACATGTATGGTATATTTACCTACGTGTGGTTGCTTTTTATAGTAAATGTAGGCAAATATACCATACATGGATCCTATGGGTATGGAAGTTACCAGCAATTTTGGTTTTCATCTGTCTAAGATCTTTGCAATTTGTTCGTCGCGTTGCGCCAGTTGTCTTCGACGCTCCTCCCCTGGCGGAAATGTTTGTGTGATGTGTGATGTTCGTCGATCAACTACAAAGGTAACATGAATTTCCAAATACCAGTAGTTAGGAGACGAAGAGCTTTAACATTCTGGACACCAATCACAAAAATGATACACCCCCGAGAATGAACATACTGTATCCCCTGCAGAACCATTTCAAAATGAAAGTGCTCCTCCAAACCATCATTGTTTTAAAGGGGCGTAGCCGGCTTTTGTTCGTTTTCGACTATAAGTACGTATTCGCACTTCTGCCTTAATTTAACATAGAGATAATATTTTGGGTATATCATCGACTTTCCTGGTGGTAATGTTCAAAAAAAATATAGTTTCTCAGAACCCAAGCAAACAGGCCGTCAATCTTCGTCCGTAGTTCTTGAGATACCACGTTTTTGGAAGATCATGCCATATTAAAACAGTACAGTTCTACCGTCGCTCCTCTACATCCCTACGTGTTGATGGTTCAAAAATTCTAGCTAACCAGTTCCGGGGCAGTCTTTTGCCATCCTTTCGGTGATTCACTGGATTTCTTCCATCAACAGGTATAAACCAAATTTGTATTGATTCCTCCTACAAGTCAGTCATTTACTGCAACAGAGATTCACGATTTTTCTTGTTTTTTCTCCACAAAAATTTGGATTTGTTTTTTATACCATCGCATCATGAAATAATTAAGAAACGTATGATAGAACAAAGGTAATTTGTTTCATCTCATTCTTACAAATTCTCTCGGCAATAAAAAGTTGAAAAAAACATGGCAAAGAATCACAAATTCCTCCTAAAGCTACATAATCCGAAAGTGTTGTTTTCCTCAAGGTGGCATCCATTCTATCCTCAAACTAGTAGATTCACATAACACACTTTTGCACAAAATCTTCCAAAAAAAACCACCCCGGGGGTGCATTGAATTCCCAGGTCTTTTTGGGGATTTCATCGATGTCAGCGACCCTCAACCTTCACCCACCAAAGTACCCCACCTGCTTTGGCAATGGAAGTGGCTGCATCATCGGAATCGTCCGAGTCAGCTCCACCCCATTCCTTCTCCACCTTCGAGTTCCAAGGGGTGGGAACCCCCACCCGGCAGTTGTGTGTTGTGTGTTGTTTTCCAAATAGGTGACCTTTTGGTCACACCAACCCCGTGTTCAACAAAAAATCATGTGTTAAATCTGTTTTGCGAAAGCCCGGGGCGGTTCTTGGGATGTTTTTTTTCGCGAAGGGAAATTTGCATCGCCCGTGGTTGTTGTCAAGATATGACAGTCATGTGAAAATATGTACATATATTTTTTTTGGGTACGTGCAAGTGCAAGAGTGGTGTTTCAATCTCTTGTTTCTACTCCCCCAAAAAACCAATAGGTTCCACCTACATTTACCCCGCAAAAACTATAAACTAACTAACGTGGAGCCAACCCGATGGAAGCTTTTCGCTGCACCTGAACCACTTGCACCTCTGGTCCTTCCACCGGCCGCACGTCCGCCGCCGCGGCGGGAGGCAGGATGGGGCTTTGGCGACGGCGCCAACCTGCGCTGTGACGATGCAAAAGGGTACTTGGGATATCATCCCAAACAATGGTTTCAAGCCGCGTTTTAGAATGAGATGATGATGGATGATGGATGATGGATGATGGATGATGGATGATGGATGATGGATGGTGGATGGTGGATGACGATGATGACGATGATGATGATGATGATGATGATGATGATGATGAGAGGAGGAGGAGGAGGAGATCAGGATGAGGATGAGGATGAGGATGAGGATGAGGATGTTGATGAGGATGTTGATGATGATGATGAGGATGTTGATGATGATGATGATGATGATGATGATGATGATGATGATGTTGATGTGTGATGATGATGANGGTGATGATGATGATGATGATGATGATGATGATGATGATGATGATGATGATGATGATGATGGTATGATGGTGATGATGATGATGATGATGATGATGATGATGATGATGATGATGATGATGATGATGATGATGGTAATGATGGTGATGATGAGTGGTCCTTGTATGATCACTTCAACAATTCAAACAAAGAAGTCCCAATAATGTGGTGAAACAAATGGGCTTCCTCATCCATGACCACCGCGAGATCGGAACCCACAAAAATGCAGGTGAAAAATGGAAAAGATTTGAACGGATCGTTGTTACAAACCTTAGAAAGGTTGTTTGTTCCATGTTATACTGGTTGGTGGTTTCAACCCATCTGAAAAATATTAGTCAAAATGGAAATCTTCCCCAAATAGGGATGAGAATAAAAAATATTTGAAACCACCACCTAGTATACTGTTGATGGAAGAAATCCTGCACCACCTGAGATTCATAAAACCCTGTAAATCATGGGTAGATTCTCCATATCAACTGGTGAGTTTACCGGAATTCTGAACCATCAACAGTATGTTTCAAGCTTCCAATGCATATTTAGACGAACAATAGCCATAGTTGAAGCCGGAACCAGCCTTTCCAAGGTCCATCATTTTGGCTAAAAAAAAACTAAAAAGGGGTGGTTCCCAATAGGAATCTCTTTTTCCAGGGGTCTATTTTCAGGTGCAAACTGTTAGTTTCAGCGAAGGTAATCGCTTTGCTCTTGCGAAGAAAAATCGCCACAGGTTTTTGCCTGTGCCACTGGACCAGATACTAAAAAGATGAAGGTGTTCGAAAAGAAACCCCAGATCTTTTTGATGATAAAATTCAGGCGTCATTTTCAACTCTTCGAGTTTTTACAGCAAACCTGTGGATGATTTCAGTGATACATCTTCGCAATCTTCGGAATGGCCATCCCACGGTCAATGGTAATAAATATGGTCCCTTTCTACCAGGGGGGTCACCCATTGATGAATAGTTTCAAGGTGAAGCCAGAAAAATATGGTTCCAGATGATATGGTACAAATTCGCAAAAAAAAAACAAGTTCCAAATGTCTTGTATAAAAAGTGTTGAGACTTTTTTTCAAAAAAGTTCAAAGAACAACATCGCCAGCAACACTCCTGAAATAAACAAAAATCCATCCTATCCTCAAATTTTGATCACCGTCGACCCGTTGCTCAAAAGGGAAACACTTTTTTGTTTTTCCACGCCACTGGGAATCCACTTGTTGAGTCCACTTCGAACCGACCCTCTTCATCTACAACGGTGTGCGCTTTTTTTGTAGGACGCAACTTGGCAGTTTTAGGACGCATTCTTCTCACACGTTGATTGAAACGAATAGATCTAGTGCTGTTTTAAGAGAAAAAAAAACTTTGGAGCTAACTACAATAATGTACGTATCCTCAATTTGTTTTCCAAAGAAAAAAACGTGTTGTTTTTCAGACAACTCCAACTGCAAGTTTTGTCCCCATCAAACCCAATCCACCGGTGGTTTTTACGTCCAGGCCACTCCGGATCTGATCCTCCGCTGTGTATGACATACACCCCCGAAAACCTAAGGAATTCGTCCCCTGCCTTTCAATAGGGACTACCTGGAAAACGTAGTGTACCTTTTTTTTTAGGCAATAGTGGCTGGTTTTAGGGGTAAAGTTGATGGAAATTATATAACAGCAACTTGTTTTCCAGATATTTTTCAATAGGAAATACATCAAGAACCAACCAACCCATTGATTTTCAGAAAAACATGTTGGGTGTTCCGTTTGGAATAGTTGATAACTACTGCGAAATGAGTTGGGAGTAGTCGGTGACTAGTCCCCCCAAAAAAAATATCATCCCAACTCACCATACATCATCCCGACTCATAAAACAGTAGTTTGCTTTGCGTAAAATGCACTCTCGGTAAAATCCATCTGTTCTGTGAAGAAAAGTGTCGTTCTCTCTCTTGAGTGACCGCAGGATTCTAAGGTCTATCTCACTCGATACTCCACTCCTTCCATTCACTGGCTTCCAGAACCTTCGGAGCATAAGGCAGAGGATTCGTGGCAACTTTGTCAGTGGTAAACAAATACATGGGACCCCACCAGCTACAGTTTTACATGCATTTTTCTTGCATGATTCTTGCTTCTTGTATCTGATCAAAGTACTTCAGGTTCAGTTGCTTTCTACATTCATGGCTGGTCAACCTACCCCCCCTAACGTATCCCCCCCCCAGAAATAAGGGTTTAGTAAGGCCTTATTACAGTAGGGGAGACCAATGGTTAATAAGCCCTTACTAAGGCCTTATTTCTGGGGGTACCTCCCAAAAAAAATAATAATTACATCTAGTCATCCAACTCCACTTAGTGCTCACATCTGCAAGAGGCAAAAAAATGTTCGGGGGTATTCAAGATCATAGAAGAACATTCAACATCCAGTGTTCGCAAAAAGAACGGCTTGAGTTCCGCTTGCTCGAAATCAAGAAAGCCGGGGAGATTTTAGTTGACCCAAAAAGAACCACATGAAGAACATGAAATCAACAGATATTTTTGCAAAATTATTCACCAACATACACGTGTGTGTTTCTCCGAAAAAATCAACAGAAAAACTCACAAAGAGACTCAAAACACAAAGCCCGACCAAACTTGGGCACCTTTGGGTGTTTTCTTCTTTCTCCAAAAGGCACCTTTCCAACAAAAAAGCATGGGAATCACTAAAGCAAACTAACCAACCAACAAACAAACACACCCCCAACCTACTGTTGATGCAAGAAATCCTGTAATTTATGGTAAATATACCATTATCTACAACGGGTTTCATACATCTCAGGTGGTTTTCTCGCCGGATTTCAGCCATCGACAGCCATATTACCAACACCTTCCCAGAGCCTTAACGTTTGGCAGATCTGCTTCCTTGGGCGCCGCCGAGTTCCAAGCTTGAGATGGCGTTGTTGTTGTTGTTGTTGTTGTTGTTGTTGTTGTTGTTGTTGTTGTTGTTGTTGTTGTTGTTGTTGTTGCTGTTGTTGTTGTTGCTGTTGTTGTTGTCGTCGTCGTCGTCGTCGTTGTTGTTGTTGTTGTTGTGTTTTTGTTGGTTCTTTAAAAAAAAACGGTGGCTTCCATTTTTTCCCGACCCATAGGATCCATGGGACTGGAATATTTACCTACATTTGGTTGATTTTTTATGGTAACTGTGGGTAAATATACCATGCATGGATCGGGACCGGGAGTCTTGGAGAAAAAAAAAACCTCTGAGGACGGTGAAGGTGGTGATGTTTTTGTCTTTAGCTCTCCAATCACGTTGGTTGGCATTTTTTTGGGCTCATATTAAAGCACCATTGGAGAGCTAAGGAAAACAAAACTGACTAGCCTGGTGAAATTTGAACATTCCTGTTTGAATCATTGAACTTTTAAGGGGAAAAAGCTTAATAGGACATCTTGATACTGGGTATAAAAAACCCCTACTAGAGTTTATCCCCTATCATATGTAAATAATGCTGGTTTCGACCTGATCGCACATGTGTCCTCAATGTTCCCAAGTTGGAAACACATCCATTAAATGCAGTCGAAAAATCTCTGTCCCCAAGAATTTTGTCAAGACCGCAAGTTCTTAGGTACACCTCCTACCTAAGTTCATAAAATCTCTGTCCCCGGCCCAACATGTAACAAGAAACTCCTAAGCTTTATTACATGTTGGGTAAACCCCCCCCACCACCCTGCAACAGTGGATTCCGTGAAGGTTAGTATTGGCCCCTTCATCAAAAATGAATAGATTGTTCATCCACTGCTACACGGTGGGGGGGGACCCAAATTACACGTTTTTTGGCAAGTTTGCTATTGATTGTGTTTTTAAAAGAAAAGTCCACATCCAATTTCAAGAAGATTAACAGCTCACAAACACACCAAAATTGGGTACTTTGCGGTTTTGTTCGCTTTTTTCTTGGGACCTTTTTTCAAGTTTCTGCCCTTTGGTTTTCGAGTGTAGAGTTTGGAACTACTCCCTCATCCAGGATTCCAGGTGGCAAATTAAAAACAATCGCTTTGGATTCCCGATCCTGAAAATGTTAGCCATCATCTTGGTGGTAACGAGTGTCTGGCATCCTGGGTTGGGGGCGTAGATCCAATGTTGTATAGTACATCCACCCAGGAAAACCCGAATAAACCCATGGATCTCATTCACCAACATGTTCAGGTATCTAGAACGGAGGTACTGAACCTTATCTTCGGCTATTTGGGAGCGAGTTTTCGCTTACTAAGCCGTATCCATACAGCTTATATAGGCGAGGATTCCTCCAGTTTAGGTACCTGAAATGTTTGGTGACTCATGGTGACCTCCGTTGGATGTCATTCCATTCGGCCCAGCTTCGACTACGTTCCCGAGTTAAATCCACTTCACTCGGACCTTGTGCCCCTTCTGGACCCGAGGGCCCTTGCACCTGCACGAGGCATGATGCTTCAAGTGCTAAGACAAATGCCATCCCCCCCAAAAAAAACGGTAGATTTCCGCTTGTACCCTTGGAAAATTGACATTTTGAACCTGAAAAATCAACCTGTTTCAAAATAAATTCCAAACCTTTCATGACTTTGGCTTCCAGTCGTGAATTTCAGAGTGATTTTGGTCGCACCAAAACGACTTGGTGTATTGGAGATGTTCTCGCACCGAAAAGGGAAAAATAACATAGGATCAAAAATGTGGTTTTAAAAACATACCCGGTGAGAGTGGAAATTCTTTGCGCTTTTGCAAAACGAGACTTGCTTTCCAATCCTTAAAATGGCAGCCTTCGGCCTTCGGCCACGGTACCCGATACCTCCCATAGATCATGGTTTCAGTGAAAAACAGGTGTATCTCCAAATTTAGTAGCTATACATAGTTTTTTCCATAATCAAAAGAATGCCCCCAATTTTTCTACCAAAGGAAGGATCTCCTGCGTTCAGAATGGGGAAGTTTCCTTGGGAAAATGAAACCTTTTAAGTGGAAGTTCTGACAGATTGACAGATTGACATCTGGCAATGTTTGACAGGAAAAAACATGATAAAAACATGCATTCGAAAATTATTTCAAGTTCTTTTCCATGGCATATTTTTGGATTGTTAGATTTTTTTTATCTTTTTTGGGTGTATTCCCTTATATTTCAGAATTCCACCCCAAAGAAAGCCAACTGTAGTGTTTAGTTTGTATACGCTCTTGAAAACCACCATTTTAAACCTAAAAGCACCCAAACGAAAAGAAAACACATCTGAACCAAACCTCCATGACTTCAGGTTCCATGTTAATTTTCCAAGTCAACGTATTTTTGCCTCAAACGGACCTTTTAAACAAGCCCTAAAGGGACGTCAGTTTGTAGGTCAGTTTGTCGCCGAGAACCTCTGCCTCTTGGCCTTCTTTAGGAAGAGCCTAAAGAACCAAGTGGTGTGCAATGGTGCTATGTGTTCTATGTATATGTACTTACGTTTGAACAGATTATGCATATGCCGGATTCATATATAAACATATAGATTTGTATCTATTCATCTATTGTAATATGTATATGATATGTAAATGAATATTGCAGAATATGTGTATATATATATACATCAGTATACCTGTGTGTATTGTGTATGGATACGTCTAGTTTTATCTGTTAATAGTTATTAGCATGTGACTATAGAATAGTACGGCTGTAAAGTGAGAAAGTTCCACAAACAAAGGCATGGACGTCATGTAGATGTGTATACATATCTGGCATAACAGGTCATTTCCAGGCTGCTTAGTAGGGATCATAAAAATGGATATACAAACAATCCTGCTATTCGATCGATGGTCATCCTCAAATTCAGCAAAACAGGATCTTGATCTAGACTCTGTAGACTCTCAAGCACATCCTACAACTTTTGTAGCTACCCTGGAGAAGGTGCGACACAAGCTATCAGTCAAATCAATCTTGCTAGCATCGTGATATATTAAAATTCATTAAATTAAAGTTTCATAAAAGTTTGTGAAACTTCAAAAATACAGTTAACACTCACCATACCAAACCTTCCTTGCCAGCGCAACAAATCACCGGATCCGATCAAAAAAGGACGACGGAAAAATCGTCGTTTTTCACCACGGACCTCCTGTGGGTAGAAAGGATTCATGGAACTCGCCTTAGGTTAACCGCAACGGCATTCAACAAAACATCGTTGCAACGTTCGGTTCAAAACCTTTGGGACTTATGACATTCCATGAAAACCCCTGGAAGTTTTTCACAGCAACTTCACCCTTGAAAATAGGCAAACAAAAACCTAAAGACAAATGATATGTTCATGACCTGATCCTTAGAATTATCTTATGAGACTTCCTATATCATATGGGATCACATCATCCCCTCCAAAAAACGGCAAAGGTTACCAAGGTGATGGGTCATTCACATGAAATTTTCCAGTTCAGATCAGGGAGTTCCACTCTTTTTGTTGCCCCCTGAAGGAATGTGATTTTGTTGCCCCCTGGCTCCGCACTGGGTTAAAACTCTGGAAGTTTGAACTCAACGAAAATCGGGAACGAACAACTCAAGAAGAATAGGAGAATTGAAAAAGAAAAACAAAAGTCTCCAAAAACCGTCGTTTTTTTCACCACCGTGAAGCAAAGAGAAACAAAATAGCACCAAGAAACGCCAGAAACCTGGTATCCTAGTTGGTGGTTTCAACCCCTTTTGAAAAATATTCGTCAAAACGGATCATTTCCCCAAATAGGGGTGAAAGGAAAAAATCTTTGAAACCACCACCTAGAAAACTTCTGGTTTTGGAGAAAACTCACCCCCCAAGAGTTGTTTTAAAAAAATAAAATGAGGTTGAAAAAAGCAGGAGGCGGGTGGTGTAACTTTTTCGGGGTTTGCCATAACCACTTGAAACAACCCTAAACAATTGGAGAATCCCTGCATCACCAAGGGACTTGCTACATATCAATCTTTACGGTTGCCTTGATTTTCCCATGTAACAAAGTGCTTTCCCTCCCTGTAACTAACATAACCCCTGAAAATAGACTCCTGGAAAAGGAGATTCCTATTGAAAAAACAACATTTTTAGGGGATATGTCAGTTTTAAGGAGCGTAAGCTTCTGAACAATCAAAACTGGTTACCAACTGTTTCCAAAATGAACCAATCCCGAGGTGAACGGTTCAAGTTTTTGTTGGTCCCCCGAACAAAAAAAATTGGATATACTTCCTGTTAATGCAACAACAACAACAACAACAACAACAACAACAACAACAACAACAACAACGACAACAACAACAACGACAACGAC
>DF240037.1:0-18319 GCA_000507305.1 Breviolum minutum Mf 1.05b.01 | reverse complement strand
ACAACAACAACAACAACGACAACAACAACAACAACGACAACAACAACAACGACAACGACGACAACAACAACAACGACAACAACAACAACAACGACAACAACAACAACAACGACAACAACGACAACAACAACAACAACAACCACAACAACCACAACCACAACCACAACAAACAAACAACAAAATAAAACACTGCGAACATTGGAAGCTCGGTCAAAAACCACAGATTTTTTGGAAAGGGAGTTGGGATTTGTTTGTTTCATTCTATTCGAGAAAGGTCCACCCCCCAAAATCCATGAAAAAAATCCCCATGGGATGTTGCAAGAAAATGGAGCAAAGCTATTCTCATCACTTGCCCAACCTTTTGGTATACACCAACACGACATAAGCATTAGGGGTCAAAAGAAAAGCACCACTTGAATACGTCACTTCCGACCTTAAGTAGATTTTTTTTCCTAGATGATTTTACTTGACAGGTTGATTTGCTTGTAGAGATCTCCTCCATCAAGTGATCTTTTTTGGATCACCCTTCAATGGTGGTCACTGTTTTCAATCACCCCTGAAAAGGTCCTTCAAATGAAATAAAACATCATTTTCTAGTTGGTGGTTGAACCCTCCCCTTTTGCAAAAATATGCTCGTCAAATTGGACATCGTCCCCGGGGTCCGGGGTGAAAATTAAAAGAAAAGATCGAAAATAACCACACCTAGTTATGCTTACAACGGAAAGAACCTGAGTTCCGTTTTTCCGGGATTCCAAGATTTTCAACGCCTTTCGCAGATCGATGACATGCTGGCCATGCTGGCCTCTACCCTGGGCTGCCAAGACACGATCACCGTGAAGGGCACCACACGTAGAAAGCCACCCACCGAGACACCGGAGACTTCCACCTTTCAAAAAGGAGGAGCTGGAAATCTCACCCTCATCTTCCAGTTCCCTAAAAAATTTGGTTCACCTGGTGTCTATAGTCGATCGTTACCTCTCATAGATGGCAACTTATAAATTCCAAATATATAGGTAACTGGAAGATGAGGGTGAGATTTTTGTGAGCCAGAAGGGTTGGGGTTGGGGTTGGGGTTGGGGTTGGGGTTGGGTTGGTTTCAATGACTTAAAGAAAAAAAACAACCTAACCACAAAATATTTTTCAGAGTATACCAGTTAGTTGTCAACGTTTCTTTTTGAAAAAAAAATCGTCTTCAACAAAATCTACTAGAAAATGATACACTCACCCACCCCACCCTAAATACAGGTCGATTTTTTTCAATTTGGTGGCATCGGAACCTGGCGTTTTTCAGACGACACATGGGGAGTTCAAACCTTGATATGACTGATGATTCAACATATTCTGGCCAAATGGAATAATAATATTTCACCAACCTGGATTTTTTGTCAAATAAGGGGACTGCCCTACTTATGTAGCTACCTTTTGGGGGCCCAGGTTGTGTGAGGTCGCTATAAATAAACCAGGCATATGGCAATCTCCACTTGCTGAGATTGCACCAGAAACGTTTCGGTAAAGCATCCATTTTCCTAATGTCTATTCATTTTGAGTTTCCGCCAATCTTTTTTGTTGGTCTCAGAAATGGCTTCGTATCCTGGAGATCTTGCTTCTCTCAATGCCCACAGCTTCTCTCAGGTTAGCGTTGCGTTTGTGAAAATCAAGCAGTCGACACATTGATTGAAAACATTCCCTTTTTTGGGGGAGTGAAATTGTGAACTTTTCTAGTTGGTGTTTTTTCTCCACCCATCTGGAAAATATTTGTCAAATTGGATCATTTCCGCAGGAATGAACATAAAAAATAGATATATGGGCCAGAAACTCGGTATTTTGTTGGGTGAAAAAAACAAAGCCTTCGGCTGACTTCCCAACCAAGGTTCCAGCCGGAAATCGACCTTGATTTTCATCCACTTGAAACCCCCGAAAAACCAGCAATCCAGTTGCCTAAAAATATGGTAGAGTATGTTTTCCAAATAGTCTCATTTGTATGACCAATGCTAGTAGATACTCAGGCTTGGGGGTCCTTTTTTTTTAGGTCCTGTTGGAGATTTCTTAGATTGTTGAAGTGTTTCCCAACAAAAAAGCAAAAAAACACTACACCCGAGAAATCTAGCATAGATACCAAAAATGGCCATATTTGAAGTCGGAGTCACCTTTTCCAAGGCCCATCATTTTGGGTGGGGATGATTTTTACATTCTCCCTGAAATCTAATTTTGCCTCCCTGAAAGGAAAGGAGTGTCTTCCAACTTCGCTTTTCAGGGGCTATCTTAAACTTCGAGGGGGGGGGAGGTAAAGGCAAATCCCTCAAAATTACCACGCATCTTGGCTTTGTTTGGTCCTCCCAATATGGGTCATGTAATACTCTCAGAGTGTTGGTCCATCTTATCCCATCTTGTGAATACAGATGAGCCACGAAAAAAAAACTACTGGTTGTTTCATAGGGACCCCTATAATTGTATATTATATTCCCTGTATTCCTGGGTAGGATTTCATCCCCCTATATAATATTTCATTGCTCAAATATCAAAACACCAGGCCAAAATCAGGCCTCCTGCTTCGCCGTGTTGACCATTTCAACCACCACCTCGATCTTTTCCCCAGTGCTTCTAGAGAGGTAGCCTCCAGCGGCGCAGCGATCCCGGTTACTTAGAGGATCATCATCCCAGAGGTATCGGAAGTAGTGATCGGATCACCCCCCTTAAGACAGCCATAAAAATCGGCCATTTGGAAGGGAAACAAGCCTATTTAGGGCCACTTACGATCACCATAGTTGCTAACTAGTTACTATAAGCGGGATGATCCTACAACCAAGAAAGTTACAACACACTCCGATATCGCACAGCTAAATCGGCAATCCCTCGGCAACGCCAACTATGAAAGGAATGCCGTTGGTCAAGGTTTCGGGGTGTGTTCCAGTTCGGTGTGTTGAGACAACCTTAGACTACAGTAAGGGCCAGTGCCCTAGTTGTAAACGCAATAAAACCAACCCAAACCCTACTTATATAACCTCAGTTGTAAGTGGGTGTAACTGTGGATTTGCCTCCAAGCATCCAACAGTTAGGGGAGCCCATTCTTGTCTCATTTGCATGATTGCATCCCGAGACCAAATATCGAATGGATTTTGAACCCTTTCATGGCAGTTAGAAGATGCTCCTCGGAAACGATTTTGATTTGAAATATTTCAATTCACATTCCGTCTGCTGGTCCAGGGATCATTATACTACCAACCCAAACAATGCATTGTTATCAAGGAAATCCCTCAAAATTACCATAGATTTGTATTGTTTGATTCCCCCAAAATGGGTAATTTAATGACCCCCGTGGTCCCTGACTGTAAACACACAGAAGGAAAAATGGTTTCCGTAACATGGGGAGAGTCATCCCCGGAACATGGATGGGTCGGTTTCTGCTTCATAGGCTTGTTGTCTAGTGAGAAGTTGCCTTTTTCTGCGTTGCCACTTCTGAAAAAAACGGCAAAGCTCATGCTAACAGACAAAATCCTGTACACCCCCTAAATTTAACATAGCCGCTGAAAAATGGTGGTTGGAAGACGATCCTTTCCTATTGGGAAGGTAACTTTTCAGCGGCGAGCTGTTAAACTTGAAGGGAGCACCAGGTGACAAAGATCCATGGACATTAATTGTTTGAAAAAAGAGCATATGATGAAGATGCAGCAGGGTGACCCACAATCTCCAAAAATTCACCCCTAAAAGAACCTAACATGACTGGCTGGAAAACCCCCATACATCGACTCATTCATGGTGGATTTTCCAGCTAGTCATGTTAGTTTTTGAGAGATAAAAGCTCGAAGTTTGACACATGTTTTGTTTTGAGAAGTTGACAAGTTCTTTGTCTTTCTGATTCTTCCTACTTGTCATAGATTTTGAGCTTATGGAATCACCCCTAAACCCTCCTTCTTTTCTTGGATTTGCATAAGATCCTCGGAAAAAGTTCCAAAATGATTCTCCCATGGTGCAATCCGTAATTAACGCACCAACAAATCCAACTTTTTCCGGTTTAAAAAAAAAAACACCAAAAGGTTCTTCATTCACAACAAAATTAAAAAAAGACGAAAAGAAAAAAAAAACTAACATATCCCCGAGAAAAACTGATGCTTAGAAGTTGGACTATGCAAAAATGGAAGTTTCCTTTTGAAAAATTAAAAAAAAGGTCCCTATTTTCAGGGGGACGACATGCGTGAAAATTTTGCTGGGCATATCGGCAGGGTTTGATCATCATCAGCCAAGGTGCAAATGTGAGCATCAGGTTTGATCCATTCAGGCAGTTTCCAATCCGGTGGCACTCCGCTGGCCACCCTTAGGCAACATTCAAAAAGGCTGGTTGTCTTTTTTCGTTCCCCCAAAAAAAGGTGGTAGGTAGCATATAAATCACCCAATTGGCAATATATATATATAGTGCAGAATATACTACCACCTTTTTTGAAATTGTGCTCAACATTTTTGTTGTTGGTGGGTTTTTAACCTTAAGCTTGGGAAGGGGTTTTGGGGAGGAAATATTTTTTCGATGCCTACCCTCCCCGAAGATGAACAGCTTGAACCTGAAGGGATGGTGAGGAAGATGTTCCCTTTTCCAGGGGGTGTATTCTCACAGGTTCCATGTTCATCTTCAGGGGTGCCTTTTTTTGTTGTTGGGGATAAATTTTTGTTTCGCATTTCAGAAGTTGGTTGTTTTAGTGCTGAATTTCATACGCTTTACATCAAAGCCATTGAAATCCATGGCACCGAAAATGAGAATGTTTGAAAGGAAACTGCAAAGATGGGAATTATTAGGCAAGTATTGGGGGAATTACTAGGGATGATCCCTTGACATATGATGGGTTGATGATTATCTAGTTGGTGGTTTCAACTCATTCGAAAAATATGCTCGTCAAATTGGAGCATTTCTCCAGGGGTGAAAAATGTTTGAAACCACCACCTTGAAAATAATGTTCTTCCAGAAGAAATGTAGATTCCCCAATATTAACATCGCCGTTTTTTGCCTCTAATTTTGGGGTAAGAACAGGCAACTACTCTTACTACTCTTCCGTCCTAGTGTTTCAGCATTTTCTATTCAAATGAAATTTCCATATATTGCATACGTAAATACTATATACATATACATATACATATACATATACATATACATATACATATACATATACATATACATATATATATATACATAAATATATCAATCGTATATACCAATGTTTCATGATGACAAATGACAACCACTTATTTTACAACCAGCACATTTCCATTTCTTACTACATTCTGACAGCCATGTTCAGCCGCCGGTGTGTTCATCAAAAAGGATCTCAAACCTTATTGAGGGCTGTATACACCCCCCAAAACAAACGACCAGACATCCAAGGCCAAAACGGATGGGTTGGTGGCAGATGCAGATTTCATGTCTCCTCCATTACACCGGATCCTCACCCAACAAACCCACGAAATACACCGAATCCTGCAGCCCCTGGTTGCATACGTTTCGAACCCCGAGTTGGCAAGTCCACTGGGCTGTGTGGCGCCCCCCAAAAAAAAGTGCCCCTTTTTAAAATGTATTCGGTGAAATCCTTCATTCACAAAAAACCACTCAAATTCATATGAATTTGGCTGATCCAACCATTTCAAGAGCTTTGAGTGTTGCTGAAGTGGATCATAGAAATGAACCTTTCATCCATTGCTAGCTGGAAGGTAATATGTTTAGTTCCCAGAAAAGTACTTCCAGTCATTCAAGATTCATGCCAATATTCATCAATATGTATATGTATACGTATTTAAACTCTGTTTATATATATTGTGTATATATATATATATTATTTTTTTTGCTATCTAATATATACATATATCTCAACCTATTTATAGATACATATATCTCAACTAGATACATATATCTCAAACTATTTATAGATACATATATCTCAACCTATCTATACATACATACATGCATATCGGGTGTGACTTGCCATCTGTCATCGATGACTGGGCTCCGCACGGCACAGGTGTGGAAGCATTGGCACTTGGACGATGGGCATTGATACCTGGACAAGATATGTGCTCCCGGGTCGATCAACTCCTTATGTTCGGGGATGGTCATCCCACCTTTAAATGGGGAATCCTTATAATGGGTATATAAAGCCCTTACTATTGGGTTGATTTTTCCATCACCTATTATATGGAAATAATGGGAGTTTAGACTCTGGCAGTTTTTGGAGTTGATGGTTCAGAAATCCGGCAAACACCCACCTTGAAATGTACAAAAACCCAATATAAAACCCTGTAAATAATGGGATTTCAACTACCAACCTCAACTGGTGAGTTGATCCCAGATTTCTCAGCCATCAACGGTAGGTTTCCTGAAAATGGATGGTTGGAAGATGAAAGTCCTTTTGCGATGACCTATTTTCAGGGGCGAAATGTTCGTGTCAGGCAGGCTATACTGCCACTGCCTATACAAAAGGAATTTGGCGATCTCAATCTAGACACACCCCTGAAAACTAACGGTGAATTAATGGTGGCTTACCATGGTAGAAAGTAAAACAAATCCTTAAACAAACAAAAGTCATCCCAACATCTACCAGTATAATCGCAATGGTTGGCAGTATATGGTATGTCTTATTGATATTGGTTGGATCTACCCCGGATGCAATCATCACCACCAGGATCGCCAGATTGTTTTTAAAAAAACCACTGTTACTGGGTAAGATCCAAATTATAATGATGAAACCACCTGTTTCTTGGGATTTCGGCACTATGCTCGGAAATCTTGCAAAAAGCAGCATTGGAAACTGTCCGCGCCACCATTTATCCCTTGGAAAGGCACCCGACACATTTTTCAAGTGGTGACCAAATACATATCGTCTATATAGTGAATGTAATTATGATGTATACTATATGAATGTATACTAAGCGAAAACCCAGGGTACAAAAAAGTACAACTCCTATGTTGTGCTTTAGCTCATTCCCCCGTTGTACTTTTGCTGGGGGTGGTATGTCATATAGTCATACAGTTACTCACCAAGCCCTGCCATTCTGGGCTTAAAACCCCTCAAGGAAGAAGCAAGATGGAATGAAAACGATACTTAACAATCACCACTTCAAACTCCGTGGTTTTTTTTCCACTGCTTGAAACTGACATAGCACGTGTCAAGAAGACATCACCAAAAAGAAACGATCCTTATAAACCTCCTTTGTTCCTGAAACTATATTAACTATTTGATGTTTTGTATAGTTTTTGGGTGGGGTCTAGCTACATCTTATTTCGATACCAGCAACAAAAAAACACCAAAATCTGCGAAAATGTCTCGAAACTTTCTCCCCTCCCCTCTCTGCCTTGAGTGGAAGCAATGCGCGCACCACGGCCCATCAACACGTGAGTTAAGTTTAAGGATGCTGGCTTATGGCCCTGACAGCAGGCCAAGGGTGGCAATAACAAGAGAGGAATCTTGCTTTGTTACACCTCCTCTGACGAAGAGAAATTGCTCCCAGAAAGCATGCCGTTGCTTCAGAGACTTCGAAAAAAAGAAAAAATCCGCACACCGAAACAGTTTTTTTGCTGTTTTTGAATTCTTTGGAAGGGGAAACTCGTCCAAAGCGAGCATGAGAAGATTTGAGAAGTTTTCGAGGGTTTTCGAGGGTTGTACAAGCGGGAAATTCACAAGCAAACCTGATGATGGCCCAGCAAATTCAACTTCACACGTCTGAATGACTAAAAAAAAATCAAAAGTGCTAGGAGAGGAATCCGTAGGGAAACCCACCCTCAAGGACTTTCACGAAACGAGTCACTCCTCATACAAAACCAAAAGGATTCGATGTCTCATCTGGTGAGGAAAAAAAAGACTCATGTTCAATCACTAAAACTAACAGTTCCCCCCTGAAAATAGGACATCCAAAAGAAGATTTCTTCATCTTCCAACCGTCATCATTTTTCAGCTGCAAGCTGCTGGTTTCCGTTTCAGTTGAGGGTAACTTTCGATCACTAAAACCTGCCAAGAGTCGCTAATAGAGGATCTTGTCACTGTCTATCTTGATGGGGTTTTAAAAATCCCCGCGTGGAAATCATGTGGGAGTCTTTATGATGAAAAAATCCTGGATGTGTCTTTGTCCAAAGACTGTTTGGAGTCTCAATGTTGCCCTATTTCACCAAAAACAATTTGTCAAAAGTGCTTATGGAATCATTTTGGGGAAGATTAGATGTTCTAAAAAATGGTTCTACTCAAAAGCCACCTAAAAAAGAGACCTGAGTTACATACAATTTCACTTATCTATTACAAGTCATAATAGGTTTCATATATGTTGTATCCATATATATATATATATAGTTATATTATATCTATATTATCATAGATATGTATATATACGCTAGTATATATACATATATCATATACATATATATATACCAAGTAATTCATGTTTTTATTGCTTCACCAACTTCCCACATGAATTCCCTTCCCTCAACTTCCCACTTGTTAAAACCCCCTCCGAAGACCTCCGAAGTATCGGGTGGAAGATCTCCTGCATTCCTCCAGGGAGGTGATTCGTTACAGGTTGAACGGTGGGTGAAAACGGGAGGCGTTTTAAACGAATTGGGGCAGGTGAAATAATGTGCGGTAGCCTGCTGCTCAGGGGAGTTTTTTTTCAGGAGTCCGCAAAAAAAAATGCAGGTCAAATATGTTTGTTGGTAGCTGGAAAAAAATATGCAAGGATTCTTGCAAAATGATTCAGATAAGTTTCACTCAGAGTTCATTCAAAATGGTGAGTACTTGGAGAATCATCCAATTTAGTAAATGGCCAATAACCAAGGTTAGTTTCGTCCCCTGACTGGGGTTATTACTGTATCTTTCCAAATGGCCGTTTTAAGACTTTATAAATGGGGGTGATCCTAAGTGCTTGCTAATGGGATGATCCTCCAAGTATTACCAGTAAACCACAAGTTGAGAACAAAAAACTTTGACATCTGTCGTGAGTCTGTGTGGGAAGTTATATTTCTGATGCACTTGTTCAAGGCCGCGTTTTATGGAGAATTTCAATGAATTTCATGGGTCATTTTATTATTACCAACCCAAACAATGCACTATTACACGGGAAATCCCTCAAAATCACCATAAATTTGTGATTTGCATTGTCTGATCCACCACAAAAAAGGGTAGTTTAATGACCCCTGAATTTTCATAGGGAAATGCTCTTCCCCAAAAAAATCCCAGCAGACCAACAAGGCCATCAATTGATAAGCATCTTAATGTCGATGATGTGTCGGGACCATGGGAAATCTTGGGATTTCCTTGTTGGATTGGGTGAATCTTGTGACTATAGAAATGGAAAATTCCAACCATGAAATTTTAGATGTATATAATTCCTATTAAAAATGGTGGGTTTTCCATTGCCGTGTTAGTTTTCAGGGGTGTAAAAGGTTTTTTTTAAAGGAATTTCACCTGAAGAAACATATCCTAAAGTTGACACATAGGTCCTCCAAGAAATGGATGCTTGCTTCAAACGATCCTTTCCTTTCAAACGTTTTTCACGGAAAATTCGTGGCGACCCCTTTTGGTCCTCCCGCTGAGATAAAAACCACAAAAAAGGCGACTTTGCATGGAAGCCCCACATGAACCAATGCACATCCATGGTTCATGTACTCGTTGTTGGAAAACATGGGATCCATACCATTTTTTTTGTAGGCAACGATATAGACTGGACAGCTAGTTTTTTGTCCGGGCTTTCGAGTTGATAACTCCCTGGTTTCGATCATATCCACACGGATCCACGACATCCCCAAAAAAAAAATCACCCCCAAAAAAGTGCCTGCTGATACGTCCAGGATTACCTCCTGCTGATCTCCTGCGATTTGCTTTCTAAGATTTGCTTGGAGATTTTGTTTGCTATGTTTTTTTGTAATTCTGTTTCCACTAAGCATACCGTGGTACTCACCAAGGTCACGCTGTAAACGAGGTTTACTTGAACTTGCAACTGTTTATATGATGGATGAATAAAATTAAGGCCTCCCTCCGTTCCTTGAGTTCAGCTTCAAAATTCAGGAACCCTTAGAATTCTTACATGTCGGCGACTATGCGAGGAAGAGTAAGGGTGGAATATATGTATCTTTGTCCAATTTAAGATCTCATTCTTTACAAAGAACGAATCGAACAAACCAATCCAAAAAAATAACAAGAACCTCCATGTACCACACAGGATCAACCAAAAAAAACTCAAGTCAAGAGTAACGTCCGAAATCTTCGCGGAATCCCTCCAAAAAAAAAAAAATATATATATATATATATATATATGCGCCNCCCTACCAAAAAAAAATAATATATATATATATATATATATCCGTGGGAAAAGTTTCAGCTTCCATCCTGTCAATGGGGGAGTTCTTTTGTCAAATCCCCACCCAAAAAAGAAACCATCCAACAGAACAAACAACACAGACCAAAGCCTTTGGAAAAAAAAACAACAGTTTCCCACTAAGGTTTTTCAAAAGCCAAACATGACGTAACTCTTAGTGGGAAAATACAGAAAATTCCCTCCCCGTTTCTGTGGTGCTCTACATCACTAGAGCTTGTGCTTGGGGAAAAAGTAGAGTTTGTGCCTCCCATCTGTGGTGGCCATCTTCAATCATGGCTGGTCAAATAGCCGGCCTTATTAAGGGCTTATGAAAACCATTGGTTTCCCTCAATAAGGCCGGCTAATCATTAAACCACTATTTCTTTGGGGGGGGGGGGTACGGTTGGGGGGGTTGGTTGATTAGCCATAATTAAATGTTGTCCGTTTTGTTTGATCATCAGTGTCATTGCAGATTCAAATATTCAAAGAAAGATTGAAAGACATGATAGTCTGAGAATCAAAAGTTGCAAGAATAAAATCAACACAAAAAAAACGTAAGTAGACTTGAAGCACATCAAACACTATGGCCACAATCTAGTTGAACCAAAAGAAGCCGGCCGTTTGGTAGGGCACGTCTTAAATCAAATTGAAGTAAAGTAAGCTTTAAAAAAAGGTATCTTGACCCAAACATGTGAGTTGTGGAAGCAGTGAAGACTCCCTTGCGAACGAATCCATACACAGGTTGTCCATTTCACCCACCCACTCGAATCCCGGGCTGGGAAAAAAAAAACACATCTCCTGCTGCTGCCACCGCCACCCCAAGGCATGACGCTTCTTGGACACAAAAATACCGCTGTTTTTGACGAAAAAAGCAACCAAAACCGCGCCAGGATCATGAGTTGTTGGTTGCAAGAATTATATGCTTCTGTTGTATCTCTTGGATTTTTTTGTTGGTGAAAAAAGTCATTGATTCGAATAGATTCGGAAAAAAAAACACATCTGTTTTGAAAGGTTGGGAAAACAGATCTTCACTTGAGTCCCTGCCACTGGAACGAACCATTTTGGGACCCCCTTCCAGCTTGAAGGTTTCCTTCATCGTTACCAAGGCTCAAAGTGAGTTGGATTTTTTTTGGGGGGTGAGGTTCAGACACCTGTTTTTTGGCAAAGTCTTTACGGGGTCGGATCCTTTGGTTGGAAAATTGAAATGGAGAATTCTGAACCAAAAACAGGACTTCAGGACTTATTTCTGTGATTTCATAAGTTGTTGATTTTTGTGTTGTTGGGAAAAAAAAAGTCTGAATTATGGTCCAATGAGTTTAGAAAGATCATGATTGGAAAGACAAGCTCTGCTGCCTTCCCCTGTTGTCAAGTCGTTGTGGTCACACGCTGTTGCAAAACGCCACCCCCCTCTCTTGAGCAAACGGCAGCCGGTGGGACATCAAAGATGGGAATGTGAGCAGACAAAAACTGATCCCACAAAACCATGAAATCCTGGTTCAACCAATGGTCAGTTGTTGGTTTGGGGCGCGGTGGTTTCGGATTCTAAGGGTGCCCTCAAGTAACAATCCCTTTCATAGGGGGATCCAACCAGAATCCAAGCCTTAACTATTAGCTGACTGGTTGGCTTTCAAAAAAAAAGCAAATTCCCATTTCAGGGGCCGATGTTTACTAGGTGGTGGTTTCAACCCATCTGAAAAATATTAGGCAAATTGGAAATCTTCCCCAAGTAGGGGTGAAAATGAAAAATATTTGAAACCACCACCCAGTTTTACAATCCCTATTGCAGAGGGTAATCCTCAAAAAAAAACAAAGAACCCTTGGGCGGTCCTGATCTTTTTTTCAGTGCTCGTGTGACCCTTGGCGACTTTGGACCTGTTTCTGGTGAAAGTTATTTCACTGAAAGGGTTTAACCAACAAATCCATAGTCTAGGTAGATATGTCTTTTATACCCACAAGGATGTATATAATAAATGTAATACAAACATATATGCATAGTTCTGCTGACGCTTTTCCAACGAAAAAGAGAAAGAGCTACTACACCCCGGAAACTTAATATAGCCCCTGAAAACAGGCCTTTTCCAAAAGCAGTAGTCTTCCAAACATCCAATTTCAGGTGCGAACTGTTAGTTTCAGGGAGGGTATGTACTTACACAACAACTTGGGAGAAACCCCGTTTCGTTTTGCCTTCCACCCTTCCAGGCTGTCTTCGCCTGCCATGTCTGTTGATGAATCGGAGGACCTCAATTCTGACTGGCCGAGACTCCGAGACCGGAGTTTTTCTCACGGAGTCCTGTACTCGGAGGATCATCCCAGGACGGACGTAAGTGGTTAATAACCCTGGTGATCGTAAGTCCCCTAAGAGGGGTTGTGGGACCCCTTCCAAATGGCCTTTTCATGGCTTATAAATGGTGGTTACTATATAAGTACTTACTAAAGTGGGATGATCCTCCAAGTACAAGGTGGGCTACCCTACGATCGTTATAAATGGAGTTATTTCACCCCTATAAATGGTCTTCTAAATGGGCAACTGGGGTTATATAAAACCCTACTCTTAGGGTTTTTGTTCACTCCATTTATACCGGGTAGGGGCCCACCTTGTATTTTTTGGGTGGGTAATCTTGCTGTAGGGAAATGGCTACAAAAATAGGTGGGAAAACACTCCCCGAAAAATGACAACGAATATGATAAAACTCGACACTTCGCTGGATGCTTTTTGTTCTTCTACTGTTTTTGCTTTGGGGAACCAAAAGCTAGGGATAACCATGGATGAGTTACACCATAAACCAATGGTTCCAGCAAGGGTCCGGCAACACGTGCAGAAGCATGCGCAACTCGCGACTGTCATCAGGGTTCCTATAATTTTTTTGGGATCATAAAATCACGAATGTCTGCTTCCAAGGCGACCCCATTTTTTTTTTCCAGGTTTCCAAAAAACATGTGAAGCTTAGAAATGCTGGATTTTTTTTTGGGGGGGGGAAGGGGTAGATGTGTTGAAAAAACTGGGTGACTTTGATGGGAAACCCTACTGGATTTCAGAAGGCTCGAGGTTCCTTCGACGTCAAAAGGATCGAACGGGAACCTGTGGGTTTCCCATCACGTCAAGACAAAGAAACGCGATTTTTTCATGGTTCTCAAAGGGTTTTGTAAGAAAAGAAAAAAATGTCTATTGCTTCCAGTTTTTCTGGGATGTTTGTCAACAAACCTAAGTTTTACCAGAATTTTCCAGGGCTTTGGGATTTGTAGTGACAGGACTGAATCAGTTGATCTTCGTTTCTAAATCCACAATGGATCTACCTGAGCCACGAAAAAGAAAAAACTCTTACTTTCCATTTTACTGGTTGTTTAATAGGGATCCTTATAATGGTTGATTATAATCCCCAGATAGAACTGGGTAGGATTTCATCCCCCATATACAGCAAATCACCAGGATTTTGGTCATTGCTCACCTGGGTCCCCAACGAGTCGCAACCACCACCCCATTCCTTGTCGGCTTGGACAACCGCCACCTGCCACTGAACGATGTTTTCTGGGCTTGGGAGTTCTCCAAATAAAACCACCAGAATCAAAGGGAAAACGCGGCAAAATCAACAAAAAGGAGACTATATACATTCCCTGAAGCTAACAGCTTTCACGCCCCTGAAAACAGGCCGGGCCCCGAAAGGAAGCCGGATCCTCTTCCAACCGTCCATTTTCAGGTGCGAACTGTTAGTTTCAGGGAGGGTATAACTTGGGATGCGGGGCCCCCATCCAGGATGCCGGCAAGTGTGTTTATAGAGACATGCTTAATATTCTTATATAATGCCTCTTTTAAGAGGCATTAAGAAGTTGAGAAATCTTTTCGTCACCTTTTCAACATGACCAGATTGAGATGGGCATCAACAAGAAAACCTTGGGTAAGTTTTCTTGAGATTCAGAAACTCAAGCTGAGTTTTTTGGATGGGTTGAGATATGAATTAAAGACCATGTTGTTATGCTAGGGGTTGACTTGAGATTGAAGCATGAAACTGATATACGAAAAATTGTGTAGTTCACCTGCCCACCATGTCGAAAAACCTGCCACTCCCCTAATGCAACACCCGCTGAAGCGTCGATATTTGACACATTTTCCTTCAGGTGCGAGCACTCGCTGGTTTTTTTTCTAAGTTGCGGTTGGTCACCACCACAGGTGCACGCCTATGTACAAGATACCAGTGGTTCGCGTTTGCACCAGCAAACGTCTCACCAGTTTTTTTTTCCGTTTCGATTTCTTTGAGGCATTTTCCCTTGGGGGTCAATGGGGACATGGAGGTTTGCTTTATAGATGATTTTCCGGATGCCCCAAACATCACCAGTTTGGTCATGTTCGGTTTTCTTGGGGATCTCTCATAGGTGATCCATTCATCCAAGGAAATACGGCGCTCATGTTTTTCCATCCCAAAGGTTTTGTTTATAGATATGCGACATGTGACCCAAATCTTTTAACTGTACAAGATATTGAATTACATGTCGTGTTTTTACTTTTTTTACTTGACATCATTGAATATCAGTTGGACAACCAAAAAAACCAGACATGTCGACTAAACCTTTTTTTTCTTGAAACAATCACATTCCTTTTTGTCCCCGCTCAGGGTAGATCATCCACGACCACTTCCTGACGAACATATCCCACCAACCCGAAGAATTGTTGGGATGTGGGGCTTTGGGGGTGTCAAGTTGCCACCTGTTTTTTTCACGGCCCCTCTGCTGGTCATGAACGGAGGGTAAGAGGTGTTTCCAGGAGTAGGGGGGAAGTTCGCAAAATCAGCGACTCAGAAGTGCTGGCTGGTAAGGGGATATGTTAGTTGCAGTGGAGGGCAAGCAATACTGTTCACGGAAGAAATCCCAAGGCCAACCACCTGGGATGGTGCTAAAACCCAATAAATAATGGGATATGTACCATATCAACTGGTTATCAGTGGATTTCTTCCATCAACAGTATGTTCACAATTCCCATATTTTTTTTAATCCCTAACTCTCTTCCTTTCGGAAGATGTTTTTGGTTCGTTTCAACAAATCTTCAAGTTGGAGAAAAGGTGTTTGAGCGTACTTGAGCGACACCCATGATTTTTAGAAAAAAAATCTATCATGCGCAATATTTTCCCAGCAGATTTAAGGCTTCCTCGTTTTTCCTTTATATAATAGATGGTTATTTTTTCAAACCCTCACATTTAGCCCTCAACAAGGCGAGGCTCTTTTTAGGGGTCCCTTGTTGGAGCTTTGATTCCCCCCAAAGGGTTGGAAAATCATGGAATGATTGCAAGGTTTGTCACCTCAATTTAGATCTACTTGGAGGATCACCCCAGGTATCGTAAGTAGTCAGGATCACTCCCCATTTATAAGCCATGAATTTCGGCCGTTTGGAAGGGAAACAATTCCAGGAATTGAGGACTTACCAACCATGGTTATTAACCATTTAATATCTGGGATGATCCTCCAAGTACCCCCCCATCCCGGTCAACTGTGACCAGTACATGTTTAACTGTTTAGTCGCAAATTCCGAACGAAACAGAGCCATTTGCCACCATTGCATTCGAAGGGTGCGGTAGATCCAGCCTACATAAATATAGTTCGAAAATTTCATGGCGTAATAGAAATCTCATTCCAATTACGTAAATATCACCTATATCATCACGTATCCCATGTTTTTTCGGGTTTTTTCCCCCTAAACCTCTGGCCCTAAGCAGGGGTCATTAGTCATTAGTCATTACCTATTTTGAAGGGGATCAAAGTTGATGCTAAAATGTAGGCTAATTTTGAGAAATTTCCCCTAGTGCCTTGTTTGGGTTGGTAATATAATGACCCCTGCAGTACAAGATAAATTAGGTGCAATAGGCTGCGTCACAGACACGGAATGCCTGAGGGAAAAAAAAACAACACTGACATGACCCCCAACACTTTCCCAACAAATTCGTCCTCTTCTTCCTTTTCAGGTTCTGGTGTGGCAGATCCCTCCGGAGGTTTCGCGCTCTTCAACGTCACTCGTGAAGCTAGAGATTCCTTCCTGAGACCAAAAAAAAACGGACGGAACGAGAAGGACTCCGGTGGGGCGGACGTCTGTTCATGTCAACGAATGATGGTCAACGTACAAAACCCTTACATCCCGGAAGATTGACAGCTGGAACATAATTCCCTGGAGGTTTTGGTTCAGATCATGACTTCCTTTCTTTTCATGGGTGATTTTGTAGATTCCATGTGAATCAAAGGGAAATTTTGCGTACACAAATATTACCCCATATTGCCCTATACAACCATAATATAACCCATATCTAGGTGGTATAATATATATATATATATACATATATGTATCTCGGGCACTCTCCCAAGGGCACCCCCCAACTTTTCCCTTTGATTAAAAACCCGGACATGACATTCCATTATACTTGATAGGGTTACTTGCAATGGCTCATTATAACCCCCATATAACTGGTGAGTATAATCCCATATGTACAACAAAAAACCTGGGTTTTGGTCACTGCTCAAATGTGGCCAACAAAAAAAACTCAAGGCCAACCACACCCGCTCAAAAAAAAATCGTGTCTTGTTGATTCTTGTTGGATTTTTGCCACTTCAAATTTAAAGACATATTTTTGAAAAAAAACATGAAGTTGAAAAACACATGCAACTTCTTGGTAGAAACAAAAACTGCCTTTGAGAAACTAGGATGAAACACACAAAAAAACATCCGTGAAACCTGAGAAATCAAACCTAGGAAGCTCACTCGGAAACAAGTACAAACAACCTCAAGAAACCACACCCGGAAAATCCAATATGTTGCTAAAATAACATCAATCAAACCTTCAACCCCCGAAACAAAAAAAAACGTACAACTCCCTCAAAACAAACAGCTTTATATATTATATAGCCCCCTCCGTAAAACAAATTATGGTTGAAAGTTCTCCACGAATTTCAACCGTGGTCAAAAACTCCAAGGTGCATGGACTTGGGCGTCACATCCAGCAATTCCTTGGACACAATCTTTAAGGCCGCCCAAATAGCCTCCGTCCTGGCACCAGGTATCCCAGGTCCAGGGTGATAGGGTGTCTAGATGGAAGTTGAAGAGAATTTTTATTGGGAATGATGGTATATTCTTAGGGAATTATTAGGGGAATTACTAGGGATGATCCCTTGATATATGATTGGTTGAGGATTATCTATACAGTTCGTGGTTTCAGCCCATCTGAAAAATATGCTCGTCAAATTGGATTCTTTCCCCAGTTTTTCGGGATGAAAATCAAAAAGTGTTTGAGTTACCACCACCCAGATATATATTCCACCCCGGAAAACTAACATGGAACCTAAAACAGAGGCTTCCCCAAAAAGGTATCTCCTTTTCCAGGGGATTTTCAGGTGAACCATGTTAAACGAGGAAAGGGTGTATTTATGTAAATAATATAAACCTCTGTATATATATTTATATATTATATACCACTTACTTATCTATCTATATAGATGCACCTTGTATGTATTTTGACTATATGTATTCGTACAAGTATGTATACGTATATTTAAGGTGTAATAAATCTATAGTTTCAACCTGCTTCTGAAACGTCCAGTGGTATTCAAAATCCTGCCATTGGTGTCCGATTTTGTCCGACCCATTTCGTCCCCTTCAACCAATGGTTGTACGAGTTGTTTTGTCACAACCCCCCATTGTTTTGAGCCATTTAAAAAAAAAGGTCTCCAGATTGGTTTGACAAAATGTTCCCTTTGGGGTCACTTTCATAAGCATCACCATCACCATCACCATCATCATCATCATCATCATCATCATCATGATCATCGTCACCGTCACCATCACCATTACCATCACCATCATCACCACATCATCCTCACCATCATCGTTACACTATCATCATCATCATCATCATCATCATCATCATCATCATCATCATCATCATCATCATCATCATCATCATCATCATCATCATCATCATCATCATCATCACATCATCATCATCATCATCATCATCATCATCATCATCAT
>DF240036.1:101777-143220 GCA_000507305.1 Breviolum minutum Mf 1.05b.01 | reverse complement strand
GCTCCGCTACCATGAAAAACTCAATGTTGAACCAAGTGTTGAACTCGCGCACTTGTTTTGCTGTATGTTGGACACAGCTCAAGGGCCCTGACGTTGAGCCACAAGTTGGTGGAGTATGGATGTGTTGATTCTTAACACGTGCTTATCCAACCAACCAACCAACCAACCAGCCAACCAACCAACCAACCAACCAACCAACCAACCCACCCACCAACCAACCCACCAACCAACCCACCAACCAACCCACCAACCAACCAACCAACCCACCAACCCACCAACCCACCAACCCACCAACCCACCGACCAACCGACCAACAAACCAACCAACCAACCAACCAACCAACCAACCCACCCACCCACCCACCAACCTCCAGGAAGAGCGTAGTGCTCAAGGCTCAGAGATGGAACGTCTGCGCACCATGTCCGGAACGCCCAGATGGAACGTCTCACGGACGCCGAGCCGTGAGGCCTTTTGGGAGCTGCCAAACGATAAACGAAATCTGCATGCCGCCAAGGCAGTCGTTGATTGAACAACAACGACTTCAGCTGATTCAGACTGAGAACCAGTTGAGAATCCAAGGAGTTGAGGACGTTTGATATTTTTGCACTGCAACACGTTTTTTTTGCATCAAGATTTCCAATGAGAGATGATGAGATCAGAATGAATTGGGTGAAGATATGATATTTAAAAACATGATGTCATGTGTTTTCTTGAAGAAGAAACCTCGGAAAGAGCACATGAACAGAGAAACACCCGCCAACAATTGAAAGCCAAGATATTGTACTGTGCACATGCCTTTTTTTCAGACTTGCATGAAAACTTGCTGATGGATTAGGACATTGATCTTCAAGTAGCTGGGCAGGCAGCAATTCACTGTGATTGCTGTTATTCTTCGGGCAATGTAACCCAACCAGTTCCATTATTGCCTAATCACTGCAGCTGGCCCAAATTCCCGGAGCTTTTGCCCGGTCATTTCTGACGTCCTAGAATTCGACATTTCAAACATATCAATGTTGTGATCCTACAACTAGGTGGTGGTTTCAAAGATTTATCAACTTTTCAATGATCCAATTTTAACTAGTATTTTTGAAATGGGTGGCTCAACCAAACATCAAGCATTTCCATAAAAACCTACAAGTTAATAGTTAAAGGGAAACACCGTTGCCAGGGACATTTCCCGAGTCCTGAGTTGCCAGGGACCGAGTTTGAAAAAATCGCTTCACGAATCTTTCAGTACTTTAAAGTGACAAAAACATGAGAAAAGGTGAAAACATCACATGGAACATCAATAACTGGGTGGCGGCTTCAAACATTTTTTATTTTCACCCCTAACTTGGGGAAATGATTCAATTTGACTAATATTTTTCAAATGGGTGGTTCAACCACCAACTAGATGACCCTTCGAATACGTAGCCAAAGTGAAGCAACATTTGAGGCAGTCGCTGGGGAACGCACAAGAGGCAAGAAGTGATGCGGCAAAAATTTGACAATGGGAGTTATAGAAGCTGCCTTCACCGCAGTTGAAGTTGCAAGAGTTTGTTGGTGTGAAGCGGTGAAACTAAAGGGAGACATACAGGCCTCTCATCTAGATAATTCGCGGCTTGCCAAAACGAATATATGATTAAATGTTATAGAATTATAGTAAGTACCTGGAGCCCCAATTACCTCTAGTCTTGAAGGTCAATCCCCCAAAACAAGGCCTTTTCCAACCAAAACAAGGGTCATTTGGGTTCATAATATGTATATCATAAGCTGCTCTTTGACTGCTTGCCGTGGTGTTTAAGTGTTTTTTTTTCATCGGGGCTGTAGAATGCCGTACGTTTTAAAAACATCTCAAACTCAACGGCGTCGCCCATGCCTCGGGTAGGCGATGAATCGCCACCCCCTCAGGTTGATGAACATCAATCTTCTGTCAAGGCGATTCATTCAAAGAAAACATAAAAGCCTTCCGAAACCAAAAGGCAAGTCGGCAAGTCAGGATCCGTTTTTTTTTTAAAGGAACGTTATACAATGTTATATACATATATCTGGGCAATTCATAGCGACCAAACCGCCTTTGGGTCACCCCAACATGGTGGGTTTAGAAAGGGAATCCCCTCCAAAATGGCCTTGCGGCATTTAGGTTAAGGATTTAAAATGAATTGCCCAGCATATATATATATATATATATGTAAAGAAGCCCCACATCTGCGGGTCATTTTTTTTTTCCTCGGAGAACCCTCCGAGGCTGGACAGCGGACTGGCTCGAAAAACCACGGACCGAGGCGGGGGGTTGAGAATGAAAACGATACCCTCCTTGAAACGAACGAATTCCGCCCTGTCAAGGCACTCGTTGAGTCGATGATGATTTTCGTATTCATATATATATATATATATGTATATAGGTGGGATATGTGAGTTTGAATTGTAGAGGGTATTGAAAACTAGCTAAGTAAATTCCTAACTGAAGAGTGGTTCAAAAATTGGCTGAGGTGTCTGGACCCATTCCAGACCCAATCAGGCGGCGCCCGGTGGGGAATCTTAGTTATCCAAAAATGGGGAGGTTCGGAGCTTCATTTTTTGCACCAGAAAGGGGTCTCAGAATTTACACCCCAGAATTCTAAGATGGATACCAAGAATTGCCATGTTTTTTCAGGGAGTTACCTTTTCCAAGACCCATCATTGTGGGTATCCATGTTAGTTCTCGGGAGGGTATCTGAAAAATAAGAAAGCGATGGGAATTTTGACCTACTTACTTCACCCTGTCCATCAACCCTTTGGGTATCTTTGGGTCATGTTTTTATTTCGTTGTTGCTGAAAGTTGTCAAGGCAACCACATCTCTTGGAGGTGCTGTGATAGGGGGAATGGTGCTGCAAAAGGAGCTGGATTGGATTCTCCAGAGGAATGACAACAATATTCTCATGCAGTTGGGCAGGTAAGTATAGTAGTTTTTTTCTTTGATTTACAAGCCATAATTATGTCCATTTTGGAGGCAAACAAAATAACTGTCCAAGTTCCATCAAAAGAGCTTTTCCTTTTCAAATTCAGGCTTGTTACAATGTCCATCCCTGATGTTTGAGTTGAATCACAATCTTTGTCACAAACATTCATGCTTCCTTCGCAGCATATTGTGTCCGTTTGCAATTTCCTTAAGTTTCAATATACCTCAAAATGCATTTGCTTGGAAACCCCCTTCAACGTACACACACCGAACAGTTAATCTTCAGCATGAAGCGCCTAGAGAAAAATCATCCATCTTGGGGTGCTGAGGCACTGATTTCCAGATTCGTTCCAAGCCTGGAAGCCCAGTCATCAAGCAAGCAGTAAACTCACCGGTTGAGGGAAAGGTAGTTGAAATCCATTATTTACAGGGGTTTTAGCACCATCCCAGGTGGTTGTTTGGGATTTTTTGAATTCAACAGTATGTGGTTTTGCATCATTTTGTATCAACACACTTCGAAACAGGAGAGGTAGATGCTTTGATGCTTGGGCCAATTGATCTTGGATGTTTAACCGCCATCATTTTTGTTGCTGATAGGTTCACTCTGAATCTCCTTATCAAGAAAATGATTACAGCTTTTTTACACAACGAGGTTGCAGCGTTCACGGAAGGGCTCTGGCGAGATGCAGAATTATTTGCTGCAAAGTGCGCAGTTTCTCCAGGAGGTTCGCGCAGTTTCTGTGTGCCGAAGGATGGGTCACAGGTCACCACGACTCCTTGGAACAAAAATAGAGGAAACACACAACAAGAATTGGAAGTGTTGGGAGAATTTCATCACGGAGAAGTTAACATACCATGATCCATGGCTATTTTGAAATGATTTGATATATTTGATATTATATATTCCAGACATGTTCATGTTATAAATTTCTAGATTAGCACTGTCTAATTGCAATCATCCAGGTGAAGCTTTCGACTGGTCGTGAGACGTTTTCTTGTCGCGGATGGATCTGTTTTTTTTGAGGCGCAACGAGCACCACCCGCACTTCAGGCAGGTCAACCAGGGGTCCAAAAATCACATCTTCAGGCCCGAGGCTGGGGCCGAATTTGGTGAACCTTTCCCGAGGCAGGGGCCACCGGTGCTCCAAGTGTTACTTCGTATGGGTTGCTCAGACATGACGGGTCCCAGGTGAGATCAACAAAAAACGTGACCGAACTTTTTATCCCCGTATCCGCAAGGAGGTCACGGACCAACAACCCCCTTGAGTGTTCGGGTCATCCCTGAACTCACCATCCCAAAAAGGTCACGAGTCACGAATTGAATCACCAAAGGTGGAGATTTTGATTGAGATGATATTCCAACAGGGAATGTCCATGACACCATGAGCTGGTGTTTACGATATCACTGAGGTCAGACATGTTGGAGGACAGACATGCTGCTGGCTGAAGCCGAAGCCACGATTTGCAAAGAATTTCAAGAGTGGCTGCCTTTGAGCAATGCATACGTGACTCGTGTTTTTTGTGTGCTTGTAGCTTTGCTTCGGCTTAGAAGTTCCACGTTATGGAATAGGTTTTCTATGTCCACGTGTTTTTTGGCATAGAGCCGAGACACTTCTTTGGGCAGCTTGAAAGGGGTGCCATGATTTTTGATGCTGACCAGTGTTAGTGTCAGTGGATGCGTGTTTGCATGACAGAAGCCAGAGTTTGGCCATTGTGGCAATACAACAAGGCCATCACCGCCTGCAGACAGAATGGACAGTGGCAGGAGGCATTCAGCACACTGAACCTCATCCACCTGCAACGTGTGCTACCTGATGTCATCTCTTACAATGCTACCATCAGTGTATGTGAAGCTGCAGCCGAATGGCAACAAGCATTGATAGTAATTTCTCGTCTTCAAACTAAGATGCTTTTACCCAATGTTGTCACCATTGGTGCTCTTCTTGGCGCTTGTCAGAAAGCAGGTCAATGGCAAACATCTTTAGTTCTGTTGAGTGAAGTTGACGTCAATGCTGTGAAGGCAAACATCATTACGTACAACTCAACCATCAGTGCCTGTGGCCAATCTGCAAAAGATCAACATGCACTGGCACTACTAACTGAGGCAAAAACACTGGCAATAGAAACAACAATTGTCACTTATAATGCTGTCTTGAGTGCCTTAGAAAAAGCAGAAGAATGGCAGATGGCACTCTTTTTATTGAGAAAGATTGGAAAAGTTAGTTTAGAAGCTGATGTCATTTCGTACAATGCTGCTATCAGCGCTTGCGAAAAAGCTGCTGAGTGGCAGCATGCTTTGGCCTTGATGAGTAAGCTTAAAGATATGACCCAACCAACGGTGATCTCATACAATGCAGCAATCAGCGCATGCGAAAAATGCCACCAATGGCCGTACGCTGTGTTGCTGCTAGAAGCGATGGAAGAGGAAAGACTTGAGGCGAATGTGTTTCTTGGTTTGCACCGTATTGACATTTAGCAATGGTCATAAAATGGGACCCATTTTGGAGGTATCAAACAATACACATGTATGGTAAATTTGAGGGATTTCCCCCTAATAGTGTAATATAATGACGCCTGTTTAGGGTTCATGGTAGTAATGCACCTCTTTTTTGTGGGGGGTGGGGGAAATACCGCCCAGGATTTTCCAAGTCTTATTTCGGACAGTTTTCGTTTCATGAATCCAAGCCTAAATCGCCAAAAAAAGGGCACTCACTAAAAACAAGTCATAAATCGGCTTTTTCAACTTTTCAATCGGACAATTTTTGTTCGAAAATGGCACCAAAACCAACCCGTTGAGGATTAGCCATAACTCTGTTGCGAGTGCCTTAGAAAAGGCCAGTTGTTGGCAGTTGGCCTTATCGATTTTGACGGCTTTGGGATCTCATAGTGATTTGATTACCTTCAGTGCTGCCATCAGTGCGTGTGAAAATGCACAGAAATGGAACCAGGCTATGGCACTATTGAATGAACTACAGATACAACGTTTGGAAGCGAATCTGATTGTATACAACGCTGTTCTGAGTGCATGTGAAAAAGCAAGTCAATGGCAACAAGTTCTTTTTCTCTTCAGGGAAGTGACTGAGAAATTGGTAGCAAATGTGGTTACATACACAGCCGTCATCAGTGCATGTGAGAGAAGCAAACATTGGCAACATGCTTTGGATTTCTTTCATCACATGAAGGTCAAAACAGTGAAACCCAACGCCATCACTTGTGCTTCCACACTAGAAGCAATTGCACCAGTCCAAGGAGACCCAGGGTGCGAGATAAGACAAAGCTTGTTGCGAGAGCTATCATCAATACTTGAAAGCCTCCTGAAGCAATGGAAAAAGGGCCCAAGTGAGGAAAGCAGAAAAACTTAACCATAGCGAAATTGGACATGGCAATGGTGAAATGAACACAACAAAAACATTTTTTTTCTCGTTGAAAAAAACGATCTACAGATTTTACATGATATATTTTTTCATTGCCAATGCGGATGTATATGATGCCCATTTGGGGTTGTTTGCCTGGGTTGGGAGATCTCTTGATGCAATTAACTGATTAGTTGAAGTACTCAAAAATCAAGAGTTAGCAGTGAGTAGCTGAAAAATATCATGAACATTTGGTGATTGGTGTCACACTATTTGATGGCTTGAATTTTTGATCCATCTCAAGCCACAGCGAGCTCAAGTGAGGGCACCGGTTCACTACCTCGGGCCGATGATGACATAGTCTTGGCACCTTCCGGCTGCCATGGCTGGTGACATTTTCAGAATGAATGCAGCAAGATCTTCATGGCAGCTTTGCTGCGCTGCGAAGTTGCAATCAGGCCATCAATGCATGCAGACCAAACGAGGAGAGATGTTTTTTTGTTTTTTCAGGAAGCAACCGGGGTGGCAATGAGAGGACATGATCAGATCAGGATTGCAAAGACAAACAAGGCTTATAGCATAGCACCACAAAATCTATGCTTTGTATCATTTTGACAGTTTTTGTTTGTAAACTAAATGGCGCTTGGATGAAAGCAGATGGTCCAGGACTGGCAGAAGGCTTTGCATTTATTGTTCTCACTGACACGGGAGCAACTTCAGCCGAGCGTGATCAGTTATGGGAGCGCCATTGCTGCTTGTGGTCCCTGGCATGTGGCTGAATTTTTACTAAGGGATTTACAAACCTTCAAGGATGCCACTTGGTCCAAGTGAGCGGTGAACAAAGGGCCCCTGTGTGTTTGGTGTATAAAGGGGATAAAACAATTCCCAGTTTTCTAAAAATAATATGTAATATATAAATAAATTATATCAGTACAAAGGATATCCCCATTACTCAAGTAGTTTTTGATGAAATGTCAGCCAAGAGTTTTGAAAGAACGTTGCTCACCTTCTTTTCACCTAGTTTGGTGGTGCCGTGGCAAAACCCCCTAAGGCGAATCTGATCGTATATAGCGCTGGCATCAATGCATGTGGAAAAGCTGTCAGTGGTTGGCGACGAGCCATGTGTTTTTTCAATGAAGTGCAACGGAAGTCCTTGGAAGCCAATACTATAACCAGCAGTGCTACCATCAGTGCCTGTGAAAAGGCGAATGTTGGAGAGGTGAAAGATGAAAAAATGAAAGGTGAAAGTTGTCATATTTGACAAATGGTGAATTGTGGATTCGTTGTACTTGGGAATAGTTTCAACAGAAAAAACAGAATCTCAAAATTATCTTGGTTCAATCATCCAGTCATCCCTTATTTATATTTATTTATGTCATGTGCTCATGTGCTCATAGTCATGTTACGGTCGTCAGGTGTGGCCTTATACTTTGCAGCTACTTGAGTTGATGGTCCACATCGATGTGATGAGTTGCAATGCTGTGTTGAGTGCTGGCGATGGACAGAAACTAGGTTATATAGGTGCTTCAAAGATTTTTTTTGATTTTCACCAGGGAAGTTACCGAGAATGGGGGAGTTTCACTAGGTGGTGCTTCGATTTTGATTTTTATATTTTCATCCCTAAAATTGGGGTTTCATGATCCACTTCGACTTGCGCATTTTTTTCAAATGGGTGGGAAAAAAAACACGTTTCCTAGGAAACCTTGGACTTTGGCCATGGTCCTTCTACGAGATCTGCAGATTTGGCACTTACGACCCACGCCAGTGACCTGCAGTGCATCAGTGGTATCCATGAAAGATCAATGGAAAAAAGCAATGCACCTTTTGATGGATTTCAGATATGCTCAAGTGGAGATCAATGTGATTCTTGGTGAAAGATTAAAAAATCAAAGGGTAGCTTTGTGTAGAGAAGTAGCTGAGTTTTGTAATGATTTGACTGTTTCTATGGCAGATTTGTTTTCTCCAATAAACGACATTCTGTTGATTTGATGTTACAAACTGGCATCATCTTCGCCAGCTTCCAACTCTCGTTGACTTCCTGCCTTTTTCAGATGTCAAGGATTGGTTATAGCACAGCCCAAAGCACTTGCCAAGCAGCTTGCCTTGATCATATGATTTCGAAATCGGTGCAGGAATGTGTTGGATAGATCGAACCATTTTTGAGGTTTATAGTTTATACATTCAAGCATTTGTTGCCTGGATTTTTGTTCTTTTTTTGTTTGACTGGAAGAAACGAAATGGAAAATCATTTGGCATGAATCCGATATATCACATGCATCAAGCATCCAATGTGAAACGAAATATTTCTGTTCTGATCCAACAGCATCCTTACATATGGTAGGAACGAGTTGTATGAAGTCTTTTTCCATGAAGTCAAGGATTGGCGCTGGGCTATGCAACTGTTTCAAGAGATCCGTGCGACAGATCAACTACCGACATTGATCAGCTATAATAGCCTGATCAGCACTGTCAGCGAAGGGAAGAAAGCTCTAGAATTGTTAGCAGAATGCACAGGCGGGCCAAAGTGTGTAACATTGTAGATATATCGGGTTGACTTTGTAGTATGTCGGTTAGTTTTCAAATCTGTTGGTATGTATATTATAGAATACATAGATAATCACACTCTCACATTACATATATGGCTCATATATATATATATATATATGTATATATATAGAATTACAGGCATACATGCCTAATTGACTTAGTCCCACAAAAAGTTTTTGAATTTTTAAGTTGGGTGTTGGTTGAGTGGTTGCCTTTTTGATGATCGTTCTTTACGTCAGAGGTATTCAGCTGCCACCGGACATTGTAACGTTCAATGCGGCTATCAGCGCATGTGAGAAATCCAATCTGTGGCAAGAGGCTGCTGAAGTGAAGAAGTGATGTCAGATGGAGAAATTTCGAAAAACCCGTGGTTTCCAATATTTTTTATTTTCACCCCAAACCTTGGGGAAATGATCCAATTTGACGAATTCATATTTTTCAAAAGCAATGTGAATGTCTCTCTCACCGTTGAACATCGAAAAAATATGGAATCCATTTGTTTCTCATCGAATCAGGCTATTGCAAGCATCAATACACTACAGGATCGACACCTTCAATGTGATGTGATCACCTTCAACGCAGACACTTGACTCAACGTTTAAAGCACATTGACATGGTCAGGATCTATTAAAATCCCCTATTTTTGCCCACAAAAACCCACAAAGAGCGCACTATTCAACCTTTTCTTGTTTCCTTCGTGGTTGTTTTGTTGGTTGTGGGTTCCGTTGGTTGGGGACGAGGTCATCAGTGCTTGTGGAAAATGTCAAAAATTGCAGGAAGCGATGGGCTTCCTGGAAATGATGGAATTTTTGCAGATTCAACCCACAGCTTCTTGGATTGATTCACCCCTCGAAGATTAACATAGGGGTTTCCAAAAAGAGGGCTACCCCCAAAATAACACCCCAAGTCATGATCCTTTTTTAGCAGGAAAACCCCATGGGTTTGTTGGGTACCATCATTTTAGGAAACCCCCACATAGAACCTGAAAATGGATGGTTTAGAGTTTAGAAGATGATTTTCCTTTTCCCATTTTTTTCCAGGGGGCCCGTATTCTCACATTAAAAGCCGTGAATCTTCCGGGGTGTTTTGCTGCAAGCACTTCTTTTTGGTCCAGCTTTGAGATAGGAGTATTTCTTCAAACATTGTTGATACGGTATCCTCCACCCAAAAAATCCTGACGTGATTTCGTCGAGGTCATCACTTTCAATTCCATGATCTCTTCAGCTTCATGGTCCTTTGCGATGATGCTCTTGAGAATGATGGAAGAAAAGACACTTCAGGTGGGTTTCCACACAAATGCTGAGTGGATGAGTGTTATGATTCATGATGATGATGATGATGATGATGATGATGATGATGATGATGATGGTGGGGTGATGATGATGATGATGATGATGATGATGATGAGTGGTGGGGATGATGATGATGATGACGATGATGATGATGATGATGACGATGATGATGATGATGATGATGATGATGATGATGGTGAGGGTGATGATGATTATGGTGGGTTTGATGATGATGATGATGATGATGATGATGATGATGATGACGATGACGATGATGATGATGATGATGATGATGATGATGATGATTATGGTGGTGATGATGGTTATGATGATGAATATGGTGAATTATGATGAATTATGTTACTGTTGTATAGTGTTATATAAGCCTGTGCTTGTTCTTCTTCTTCTTCTCCTTCTTATTCTTATTCTTGTTCTTCGTGTTTCCTTCTGATCGTTCTTTCGCTTTCACAACGACCCCCGGCTTAAAAGTTTGAAACATTTTTCACCAGGCGGATCTCATTACGTGCAATGCAGCCATTAGTTGCTGCGAGAGGGATTCCTGCTGGCAAGGAGCTTTGCAACTTCTAAGACGGCTCGTCAGATCAGGCATTGCAGATCTCATTTCGTTTCTTTGATTTGGATTTGAAGATTTTTTGAAGATTCACCGCGAGAAATTGGGGAAGATGAACCCATTTTGACGAGCATATTTTTCAAATGGGTGATTCAACCACCAACTAGTTTTTCCTTGTTTCGGATTTCTGTTTTGCTTTTTTGATGCCCCCCAATGTTTATATTGGTACCTTGCTGTTCCGATTTTGACGTCAAAAAAGTAGCGTGGTTTTTGGTTACAAAAAGGTACAATACTGCTATTGCAGCTGCCAGAAAGAGTTGGATCTTAGCTTTGGCGCTTTTCAATGAAGTTCAGTGCGGATGTCTTGAACTGGCCTCTTGTCATGCCCACACCAGAGGTGAGGCTGTTGAGAGAGTTGAGTGGAGTTTGTGGTGGAAATTTTCTGAATTTGAAAAATTGCCATCAATGGTGGTTTCTGGTCATACACTCTTCCAACTCTCCTTGTTTTTTTTTAAATCTATGCATCATCGGGGTAGGAATCATGTCGACCATCAATGTTGTGACCAATAAAAGGCATCTCTCCCGGGGTTTTCATGGAGTCAAGGCCTGCGATTTCTTGACACGACGGTGGTGTGTCAGCTAAGGATGTGATCACCTACAACACATCCATCCGAGTTTTTGAGGCATCGAGAGAGTGGTCAAAAGTGGGGAGTTCAAGTTGTGTTAAGTGTCGGGTGACCCTGCAGTTAAGGGTCAAGTGCCTCCAGGTCCTGTCCGAAAACACCACAGAATTAGTTTTTTTGAGACGCAAAAGAGAAACAAAAAACACCCAGAACTCAGTTCTTTGGAAGGTTGTAACTTGTTGGGCCCAGGCTTTTGGCAAATGGAGAGCAGCAATTGCATTGCTGGAGATGGCCGAACGTTCAAATACAATGAATTTGATCACTTATTCTGAAGTGATTTCCACTTGTGAACGAGGTTTTGCACCTGGAAAAAAAATGGTGATTTTATTAAATCAGATGGAACGACTCTGCTTTTTTGCACAGCAAGAAAAAAGGGTGGGCAGCCAAAATGGACAAAATAGCCAGCGACGCCAAAAGGTGTTTCGGGTCAGTCAGGTGGAAGTGAAAATTAGGTAGCATCTTAGCAGATTTTCAAGAGGCATTTACCGTAAAGATGTCCCACGGTCCCAGAGTTGTGCTGGCTCTTTTTTTGGTAACAAAGGCTGTCTTTTTTTCCCTTTAGCAAACATGCTGAGATTTGGGAGTTTTGTTTCGACTTGGAAAGTCCTGTTTCCATGTCCGGTTTCCAAAACGGCCAGGACGTTGGTTCCAGTCAATCATCCTCTGGTGATATGTGAGGCAATGGTCCAGGAGAAACGTTCAGTCACCGAAACCAGTCAACCTTTCAGTCCGTCTTCTCTGTTGTGGGAAGTCAGATTTGAAGCAAATCCCAAAGATCTTCTTGAAACAGAACGGTCAAGAAAGACTTGCACTCCTCCATTTTGTCGACTTCAACGGCTGGAAGTATCGAAGTATCTCAGGCTTGTAAAGGTTGCCAGTTGCAATTCGTTTCGGCAGGGAAGCTACCACCCGTGGCCGTGTGCATGTGTTTAGTTTCCCGGAACCCTAATTTCTTGCAATTCGCCCACGACGTGAGCATGGCGTTTCCCGGACCCAGATTTTTTGGGAAATCCATATCTCACTCAATAGGGCAATCCATGCGAATTTCTGCATATTTGTCAATGTTCAGGCAGAAAAAAAGAGTGCAAACGCATGTTCGTGCCTGGACATTTCATCTATCCAAATACAATCAAATCACAGGTCTATGGAGCTCTAAATGTTGAGAACGTGTTGGTTTTCAAGTTGCGTGCAGTCTCCAGAATTTCCAGTCAGTTTTTCTCTGCCAAGAGAGAATGCATGCCGCGACTTTATCCAACTATTGCTGTGATTCCGACATGTGATTTTTTATGTATTCCGACATCAAAAATGGCTGGCATACCATTGACTGGCCAGAAGTACGGACCATTTCCAGGTGCGAAAATGGATGCACCCACGTTCGCCCTTATGAGGGGCCACCTTTGTCCAGAGCTTTTTTTTGCCCAAAAAGTTGCATGGTTTTTGCAAACAAATCCCAATTCTTGAGGTTATTAAACCTATCCCACTCCTAAGTCCTGTATTTTACAATAGCTTCTAGAAGTCCTGTTTAAACGAACTCCCCCCCAAAACTCCACCCTTTCCACCTTTCACTCTTTCCGCATTTTTTTTTGGCAACAAACATCTGTTTCTTTGTGCCATGAGTTTTTGCTGGATTTGCCGACATTGAAATCCCAGATTTGATAATCCGGAGACAAGATTTTCCAAGTCGGAAAGACAACTGTTCAAGTCGAAAAAAAAATCACTGTCCAAGTTGCCTCGTGCTTCCGATGCTGCCATGTGAAGAGGCTTTGTGAGGAGAAGCCATGAGCATGTTTTTTTTTGTTGTTGTGGTGGGTTGAATCGCGTTCCAACTTGGTTCAGGATGCCGGGATGTCCTACAAAATGCACGGAAACATTCCAAATTGCGGTGTGTAAATCCACGCAAGTCTCAACCACTGGCAATAGTTGGTGGTTCAAGGTTGGGTAGGTTTACGGTTTACTATTTTCGATGGGCGTTTTCAAGGCTATCATGTGTACCAGGACCATCATTTACACTCCGGGATTAACTAACAGAGCGGGCTGGAAATGGAGGCGGATTGAGTCGATGTAGCTGGTAATCTAGCTGATGGCAACTCAGATATTTTGTATTTTCACCCCGAAAATTGGGGAAGATGAACCCAATTTGACTATCATATTTTTCAGATGGGTTGAAACCAACCAGCAACCAGTTAGTTTATCAGAGGGCCACGGGCCATCAAATGGGGCCATCATTTTTTCGGGATTTCTCTCCGGCACCAGTGGGGTGAAGCCAGAGGATGTCCAGCTGTGCGGAGTGGCTACACCGAATTGCATTGCTTGGAGTGAGTCTGATCGTGCTGATCTTGATGGGTTCCATGTCTTGTAAAAAAGGATGGGTTTACCGGTTTTTGTTGGAACAAATTATGAAAACTACCATTTTTTGCTACCAGTTTTTTTGGGGGCCAAGTTTTCTGCAGCTTGGCAGGCTTTTAGTTCAGAAAGGGGCCCCGGACTTTTTGCAATTTTTGGAGACAAAATGAATGGCCCAAGAAGCCGAACTTGATGCGTGTTGCACAGTTGGTATACTTGTTGTTGGTACATGTTCAACATCAAACAAAAGACAAATCCCGAATCTTTGTGCCCATTCGCAATTTTTTGGTTGTTTTTTGGGGGGAGGGAGGGGGAGGGGCAAACACAAAGAGTCAAGTGTTTGATGTTGAGATTTGGCATTACGGCGTGATTCACGGCCTGGACCGGATTCCAGGATGAGTCATCCTGGTTGCTTTTTTTTTCATGGTATTCCCCGCAGAAACCTGGGGTAGGATTTCATCCCTACAAATAGCTTATTATTAAATAGCTTTCAAAGAATCATTCATGGGGCTGATTTTTTCCACTGCGAAGAAGACGGACTGAAAGGTTGATGGGTGATGGTGACTCCTAAAGAACTTATATAGCTGCGCATAGACGCCAGGGAGAACAGGGGTGAACCATCCTTGATTCNGGTATGGGGAAATGGTTGGGTACTTGGAGGATCATCCAAGTTAGGAAGTGGTTAATAACATTTAATAACCATCTTTAGTAAGTCCCCTAAGGATCGGGCAACGTTCCCCTTCACAGAACCATCTAATAACCCTGGACCGACATGTGCAGCTGTGCTACGAGCACCTTCTCGGGGCCTGAAGGTATCCTTGTCAGTTTGGGACTGCCTGAACTATGGGACTTTTGGAGCGATAGAGGTGTGGAATAAACCTGTCAAAAACGTCCGTTTTAACAAAAAGGTTGAGGGCACTTGTGGCTTTTGTTTGGTGAAACACATGTCCATTTGTGAGAAAAGTTGGATGTTTTGGGGTGGTTGATCTCAAAGATTTGAACCACAGGACGGTGTCACAACTTTGAATCGGTGATTGCTAAAGATGGTGGATGAAGCTTTTTGAATCTTGATGTTGGCTCTTTAAACCCACAGACAGCAGCTCTTTCAAAGCAAGTGTAACGAAAAAAACTAGTGATCATCAGCACAGATTTCCAAAGCCCCCAAACCAATGTTACCTCCAAGCTCAGCTCGGAAATCTATTTGCGCGAATTTTTCATTGGTCGTGTCATGTTTGGTGGTTGACCAAATATGGCCATATAGATATAGATTTCCATATTAAAGACAATGTGATATATTACCAGGACATCATATTTATTCTCTGCTTGCATCACTTCATTACATGATCCTTACGTCCGAAACCTGTGTTGCTTGACATGTCCGAAACCATCCATCCAGGTATGGACATGTCCACCTACTTCGTCGCCCTTTTGCCGCTTAGCCTTGACGACTCTCCCGAAGGTCCAACTCCCGGTAGGTAGTTTTTCCACCAAGTTCCGGCACAGAAGTTGATTGTTTCCTGGGTGTTGATGGTTGGAAGCAACTCTCCCGTTTCACTTCACCACCTCTTAGGAAAGTTGAACCAACCCAACCTATGAAAACATGGGAGTTTTTCACCATGTATATAATATCCTGTTTTTTTTTCTGGATATTTCTGTCTGCAACTTTTCAGGATTTCTCCCGAACTCCAACTTCAACTGAGGATTGGAAGTCTGAGCTCCTTCCCAGTGCTTTTTTTCGGCAAGACTAAGCTCGAGGAACCAGGCCTTTCTGTATACCTAAGCACCTAAGCTTTAAAAAGGGGGGCCATACTGATGGATAGTGTATGTTAGTTGGCTAGTTAGTTAGTTAGTTGGTTGGTTGGTTGGTTGGTTGGTTGGTTGCTTAGTTGGTTAGTTTTTTTAAATGGAAGATAGATTCTTATAGTGGTCATCATCAGACCCCAACGCTGCTGCCGCCAGGTGTTCCGGGGACGACACCTCCACCGCCTCCAGTGCCTCCGGTACCTCCACCCACACCCTCGCCGTTGGCGCCAAAGGCGAAGGTGACACCCAAAGCGAAGCCCTTGAGTCCGAGGTGCGGAAAACCCCCAAGTTTTTCACAAAAAAGGTGTTTTTGTTGTTCCAAACACACCCAAGACTCTTTGAATTCATTTGATAAACCGATTTTTTTTTTGTGGAAGTTCTCGTTTCACGAAAAAAAAAGGAAGAGTTTCACACTACAATAAATTCAACAGAGTTTTTTTTTAAAGTTCTCGTTTCAAAAATAATAACAGAAGAGTTTTTCACGCACTAACAACAACAAGAAAAAAACAACTGGAACTTTCATAACTTTTAATTTTGATACATACTGGGAACCCCAAACAACCATTTATAAATGGATGTTTGGTGAAACAACCATTTTCTATATAAAGATTTGGAATCATCCAATTGAAGCAACCATTTATAAATGGTTGTTTGGTGAAACAACCATTTTCTATATAAAGATTTGGAATCATCCAATTGAAGCAACCATTTATAAATGGTTGTTTGGTGAAACAACCATTTTCTATATAAAGATTTGGAATCATCCAATTGAAACAACCATTTATAAATGGTTGTTTGGTGAAACAACCATTTTCTATATAAAGATTTGGACTCATCCAATTGAAACAACCATTTATAAATGGTTGTTTGGGGTTCCAGGTAAGTCTTTCTCCTGAGATTCCGAGTGTTTTTTTTTAAAGAAACCTCTGCGTTAACGCAGGAGTCAAGCACGGCAGCTGGTGGGGACTCGCATGAGTGAGGAGCAGGCCACCAAGGTGCTTTCACCCCAGGGACCTCGAGTTTTTTTTCTTTACCGAAAAGGCAAAAACGGCAAAACCCAACAAGAGGAAGCTAATTGACAAGATTTTTCTTTGGCAAAACAATGTGTGAGTTTGTTTTTCATGTCTTTTTTCTTTTTTTTCGGAAAATTTATTTTTACAGATAAAGTATGACTCAATTGTTTTTTGTCGAAGTGAGCTCATTGAATCAGTGTGAAATTCATTTGGACGCAAGGCCGTGGACAAAATTCTGGCCTTGAGGCCCCATGTGGATCGAGTGGATCCGCCACTTGGCCGATGTTTGATGAGGATGGCGTTATCTTCCAACAAAGGGCTCTCATTAAATTTCTATTTTTAATTGGCAAGATAGATAAGCCATTTACAGTGAGTTACGTAATGAGACTCATGATGTTATAGATATGGTATAGCACAGATGATTCATGTTGCCATTTTCCGAAAAAGGTTTGCAACTTGCATTCCTATGAATCAAAACTCCCCATTATTTTGGGGACGTTGGAGTGGCAAAGCATTGCTTTTAAAAAGACGACCGAACGGGAGTTTTGGCGGCTAAATGGCTGCCCTTTTGAGGATTGATCTGGATGACATGTGGGGTTTCTTTGATTTGGATGCTCCCAGCAGTCGTCGATCAATGGATCCAACAGATCCCTTGCTGCAGAAATTGAAGGGCAAGTTAAATAGACAACGTTTGCTGTTTCATCCCGATAAGAATGGACATCCAGAGGCAGGGGGAGATTTTGTTGGACTTTCGAAAAAAAAAAGAGCTCGGTTTGTTTTGTTTTTGTGGGTTACATTAGCGAGGTATATGTATGTGACGTGTGCAAGTAATGGCCTCTTTGACCAGAACACCTTAAAAGTTGATTCATTTTCTACTGTAGGTGGTGGTTTCAAATATTTTTCATTTTCATCCCTATTTGGGGAAATGATCCAATTTGACTAATATGTTTTCAAATGGGTGGTTGAGGCGGTTCAACCACCAACTAGTCTTTATTCTTGTCGTTTCCTATCTACCGTGGGCAGGCGGAGAAGACCTTCAAATTCCTCGAGGTTTGTCATCGAAAGCTGATGACTTCTTACACTCGCCAGACGGAGTCTGTTCATCAACGCACAAGACGTGAAGAGGAAGAACTCAAACAGGACTGCCCATAATCAAAGAAAATCATGATTCATTCAGTTTCAATCAATTTCAACATTCCTATCCTTGACTCCCTGACTACTGACCTTCACTCAACTTCAGCGCTGGTCACACAGGAAGAGGCTCGGCGTCAAAAGCAGGAGGAGGAGCGTCGTGCACAGATGGTTACTGAGATAGCAGTTACTATTTAGAAAATGCTGAAGTTTTTGGGGGCTTGAAACAGAATTGACACCAAAGTTGAACTCACGTTTGTCCAGGGTTTTTCCATCTTTCTGGATGTTTTTCTGGACCCAAGGCGCTGCTTGAGAGGGAAGAAGAGGAGAAAATGCGACGGGTCGAGCTGCAGAAACAACGCCTTGATCAAATGTTGGAGGCTAAGCGGACGCTCGGCGAAAATTTCCAACTCGGAAAACCCCAAAGTTGGAGGAAGTTTTTTTTTGTTTGGAAGTTTGGGATCGCAATGAGTTGACATGATGTTTTGCATATATGATTGTAAAAATATAATATATATAAACTATCTATACATATATTTTCATGGAAATAAATAGCTATTTGTTCATGTAAACAATATACATATGTGTATACTTAGATATTTCAAATTCTTTATGACTGCTAGCCATGTGTGTTTTTGTGATCCGAAATCTGTCGTGCTGGACCGTAATTCGGATTGTGTTTTGTTAAAAAAGATGAGGTCTGCATTCGAGGCAAAGCACAACCAATCTCAGAGATTTGGCAGCATCCATTTCAGCGGGATTAGTATTGGGATATGGGAATGGGGTATGGGAAACTTACCATAAGGAAGGACCCTTGGACCATTTTTCAGATACCCTTCAGTAAACTAACATGGCAATGGAAAATCCCCCATTTTGAATAGGAAATATATCTTCAATCCGGGTCCATTTTCCATTGCTATGTTAGATTACCCGAGGGTATGTTTCTTTTATCGCACATCTTGACGATGTTTCAGGTTTGGATCCATCAACCCCCATCTGGCATTCTGAAAAATTTGTTGGGAGGAGTTTTGCATCATTTTGCAGCTTTCAAGATGTTGAAAATGGCAGTTGAATTGTACTCATAGATATCCATGATATTCCATGAGTATCCATGAGTCTACCAAATTGTCTACCTACGTTTTCTTCGTCCGTTGGTTGGTTGCTCACCCTTTGTTGAGAGTTGCCAGGATGGTGAGCCGTTCGGATGTACCCATCGTGAGCCTCTTCACGAGTTGCGGCAGTTCCAAGAGCATCCTTGGAAAAAAGGCGGGGGTGACATCCTTGGGTTCAGAAAGATCAATTTTTCGCAGTGAAAAAAGGGCCCCTGGTTGTTTAGGGTATATAGGGGATGAAATCCTTCCCAGTTATATAGGGATTATAATAAACCATTATAAGGATCCTATTAACCAACCAGTATAATGGAAAGTAGTAAGGTTTTTTTTTATTGTGGCTTAATTTCCATTCACAACTCGTCCTGCTTGGATGTGGATGTAGCTCTGAAATGCTCACAGGTCAGTTGAATTCATTGAAGGATTAGTAAAACTAAATGGTGCTGTTAGTAGAGCCCGAGTATATACCTTAGAAACCAGGTATTTTTTTGCATCATTTTTTTTCCGTTGGAACGCACCTATCTAAGCGTTCCAATTCTATGTGACCAGAAAAATGGCCTGGGCCCTGGGCCCGGTGCCAGGAGGATGCTGAGGAGACTTCAGTGATTGGGCGCTTAAACGTGCGCCTGCGAGCAAGAGACCTACCAGCTCCCGAGCTGCTTGGAGATATAACTGCATAATCATGCATATACAAATGTATACAAATGTGCCATAGATAAATGCATAGATGATAGGCAAATGGACTGATAGATAGGAAGAAAATTTGGTAGATACTATCAGGTAGATAGATAGATGGAAAGATAGATAGATAGATAGATAGATAGATAGATAGATAGATAGATCAATACAAGACATAGATACATGGATGCATACATTGTGGCATACATGCAGATACTAAATATTCCATGCATACATAAACTAGTAAAAAAAAAGATGAATAGAAAAATGATTGGGCAAATACCAGAGTAGATGAATTGATGAATAGAAAAAGTCTAAGACATATTATATCATTAATGAGATTTGGTACCCACATATATTGCATGCCCTTCCCACCAAGTAGTCCGTTTTCCAAAGTCCGTTTTTGGGACGTTTCCCCCAAATGTTTCTTTTAGCTATCCAGCTTCAAACCAATGGTGGTCAGCTTTAGGTTGTTCTTTGCTGGTCAGCACTATGCAGTCTTGACGCTTGGAAATTATAGGTGAAACCTCCCCAGGTGGGTCTTCTAGTTGCGCCATGTCAAGGATGCTAGGCTTGTTGTCGGATGGTGGGTTTTCAAACTCTTTTTCCAAGGAGTGTGGGAGATCAGACGACCGAGACCAAAAGGGTGGTTGCCCAGCAAAATTGTGAATGGGATGCGAGTTATCTTTTCCAAATACATCGAGTTGACACCTCTTTGGCAGCTTCTTGATGGCAATTTCAAGGGTGTGAGCTTTGGAGCTTTGGATTGACGGATTGATGTGCAGTCTGGATTTTTCCATATTTCGAAGGATTTCGGGCGTTTTTGCCAGTGCGCGCATGTTTCAATAGACTCATAAAAGTGCCAACAAGATGTCAATGACCTTGAAGCAGAGGACTTTAATTTGTCTTGCTTTCTGCAGTTGTGCTTTGTGCTCCTGGCAACACGAACTACATCGAACTACGTATTTCTCAACACGCCGACTTTTAGATTTTGGGACTGGTTACCCCCCTGGGGTTCAATGGCAATCGACGTGACAAGCTCCGAGGTGAGCGTCTTCCGGGAAGGCTGGTTCCAGGATTCCTTACTTGGCAAGACAGAGATCCCCTTCCTTGACATTGAAGAATGGTCAGGTGCCAGCGTTGTTTCACCATTTTTTTTTGTTTTTTCGAAACAACTTCTCCGAAAGAATGGAGCAGAAACCCCCAGTTGTTCAAAAAAGACCCTTCTTTGTAAACGAGCTCGTTTGTTGTGTGTTTTTCCTGGAGTGTTTTGAGTTCCGGACGAGTTGAAACGTATGAAACAGACAGGCCATTGGATGGGTCGACTTCTTGAAAACGAGAATGCTGAAAGTCTGAGTGTTGTGGAGCTGCAAGCATCTTTCGAGTGGTTTTAGGTCCCGAGGATTCCCGAAGCCAAAAATCCTGTGGGAATGGCTGGCTGAACAAAAATCTAGGAAAAATGTGGAATCCACCAACCGAAGTGTCAAAAAAAGACAGGAAAAATGCTGGGATAAACTACCAACCTCAACTGGTTAGCCAGATTTCTGAACCATCAAACAGTAGCAACAAATATCGCTCGAATAAAGATGCAGCTGACAAAAATGGGGAACGTTCCTCCAAATGGAAGAACATCCACATCTGACCAATGAAATTTGAGGGCCATTCGCATTTTCAATATCATCATTGCTAATAGATGCAAATAATGTGTTGTTGTTTTGTTCTACGGAGATGTTGCAGTTGAACATTGAAGCCACGACTCAGATCCTTCCGGTGTGGTGAAGATCGCCAGACTCATCCGAATCGTGTGAATAGTGTATCGAATAGTGTATCGAATTGTTGCGAAGAAACATCAGTAGCTGAATCCTCCAACCAAGGTCTGAAAAAAATTGAGCTCCATAACCACCAAAAACGTTCCACCGTTTGGGGCTGAAATTCAACACCCAAACGGAGGGGTTTCTGGGTGAGTGCAGCGACTTGAATTCAAAAAAGTCCAATATTTTTTTTTCTTCAAATTTTGGCTCTGAAAAGGGGAAACTGTGGGCCCGAAAAGGAGAAAAAACAATATGATCATGATCATTTGATCTTCAAACCATGAAAAAAGTAGGATAATTTCTGGATAAGTAACGAATAACACCAACTTCGTGCCGAAAAATCACGCGTCACGTTGGTGATTTTTTGCCAAAAGCTTGTTCTTGAGACATTCAAACATGTTCCAGGAAGTTGTTTTCAAAACCCCCAACTGAACTATTCCCGCCGAAACGCCGCGATTCCCGGAAACGGCTCGCGGTGGGCATCATCGGGCCTATGTCGACTTTAAGGTGAAGCGATTTCTTTTTCTCCGTTGGTTGTTGGTTGTTCTTTTTTTGAAGAAAGATTTCCGAAAGTGCTTGAGATTTTTCGGAGATTTTTTGGAAGTTTATTTTTTTTGAGTTTGTACGAAGTAAACGGGTTTGTTGTTGTTGATTGGTTGATGATTCAACAACTCTAAGAAATATTTCTATAAGAACTTGTTGAGTGTTGCTCTATGTCGACAAGAACCAATTTTAAATTCAACCAACAACATATTTTTGCAAAACATGGAACAACAAAAAATCAGAATCATTTGGGACATATTGGGACGCTGGGACCAATGGGGCACCAAGAAATGGCGCTTTCAAGGCGGCGTAGCAGCTTTTCAGGCTCCACAGCTTTGGCAAGGCTGTCCGGGTTGTCCCAGGGCCTCCAGGCCACGGAGGCCTCCCTCAGGGAGTCCATTTAGACGACCCAAAAAAAAAGGTGGGCTGGTCAACTTGGGGATGATGCCAGTGTAAAGGAAGGATTTCCGACTTACCAATTTTCCAAAGTTTTTTGAGGAACCGACTTGGACTATTGGACTATCTGGTAGCTTTGATTTTGAATGCACATATATTATGTTTTTCTGATTTTTGTATCGTGAAGTTGAGTGGTTGGTTTCTGACGGTTTCTGTCTTTGAAAACATGTTGCGTCTTGAATGGACCAGCTCGAAAATTGACAGGTTCTGTTTGATTCTGATGGATGAGTTCACTTATATAGTTTTTTTGAATCAAACTTCTTCCTGTGAAGATATTTTTCTTCGCAGCAATCTTTTTCTCTCGCGAAAAACAACCAAACAACCCATGCCATTTTCACCAACGGTTTCCACCGAAAGAATCATTTTTTGGGGTGAATTTGCGCGGGATCCACCATAAGAACCGAAAGTTACATGGGAAAATCGGGCCCCTAAAGATTGACAGGTAGCGTTTGTCCCTTGGTGATGGTTCGGGTTTCTCTGCTATTTTTTAGGGCAACGTTTCCCAGGTGATGAAATGGCAAACCCGAAAATCTGAGGCCTTTGAAGATGCGGTCACAGACACACTATGACAAAGAGGCATCCGTTTTTTTGTGTTTTTTTTGGCAAAAAATGCCTGTCTTTAGCAGCCCAAACTACCCTAAACAACCCACTTTTTTTTAAATGGGACGGTTTCATGGTGGAAATTCCAACCAAAATGAATTTGATGTAATTATTTGGTGAACATCATCGAATTGAAACAACCATTAAAGAAACCATGGGTTGTTTGGAGTTCCCTCAAGTCGTCACTCAAGTCGTCGCTTGAACATGCATGAACAACTCCATCCATCCATCCTGATGGCGGGGCCTGGATGTGGATTGAAATTGTTGGACCCATACCTGAAATCCACCTTTTTTTAGTTACAGAGGTGTGAATAAACCTAAGAAAGATTTCAGACATGATTTTTTTTTTTCGAAATTTCTGCTGTAAATTCCAAACATTTTGGAGAGACATGTCTGAAAAAAAAGGATCCGATACCTGCCAATACCTACAACTCCATTAAAGGTGTGTACAATGGTAAACGAAGCTTTTTTTTTTTCCGGGCATAAAAACACCATCAAGCAGCTGTTTTAGCCGAGGCCTTTGGCGGAGAAACGCCAACAGGCGGATTGAAACTGATCATTTGATGGGGAAATATGTCATCCTTTTTGGTGGTGGGTTTTTTTCCCCACAAAAACCTGAAAAATATGCAACAATTAGTCAAAGTGGGTTGGATTATCTCCCCAAAAAAGTTGGGGTGAAGATTTTTTAAAAAAATCTTTGAGTTGCCACCAGCTAGTTATCCTTTTGTTGGCAAAATGATGGGAAAACAGAGACGGGAAGGTAGATTGAAACTAGATGGATCCATACATGATTTTCATTGAAGATACCCTTCTGGGAACGAGAACACATATCCCCCCTACCAGCCGGCACCAACTTGAGTCGATGATTTTCCCAACTTCTTGTTTGGTGGGAGATGTGATTGTTCCCTTGAGGATATCCTTTGTTGATTTTTTTGAACTGGGATATTTTCGAACGTTTGTTTAGGAAAGCAAATGTGTGTAAATAAATGTTTGATTTTGTATCAGGGGCAGCAGACGGGAACTTGTGAACGGAGGGGTTTCTTCGCTACCTTTGCTCATGCCTGACGTGAGTTTGAAATCGCAAATTTATGCAAAGCATCAAGCCTTTCAGTCTCGCCTCGTTTTGACCAGTTGGATCTTACGTTGTTTTTCTTAAACATTTTGTTGCTTATTCTCATGACACTGAAACGACTGGATTTCGACTGGACGTTTCTCGTCGCTTCCCAAAATCAAGTTCGTTGCGCCAGTGTAACCCCGGTTCCTGCGGGATTTTCTGTAATGCCAGGTAGAAGTCCAGCACGGGATCCTCAGGAAAAAAAAGACTTAAGCTTGTGGACCTTATCCTATAGCATCCATGGGACGAAGGATATATTTACCTACATATAAGATCATGGGTAGTTGATTTTTATCGTACATGTGGGTAAATAATGGTAAATATACCAGCCCCATGGATCCTAGAAAGTAGGGCTCCCATGTTGAGTCCTCATGAATTTGAGACACCGTCCCGGTGGGATGATGTACGTTTGTATGGTAGGTGACTCGTATGGGACGCTGGGATGACGAAATTTTTTTTGGCCGCCGAGATGACGATGCCGAATCGAAGTTCAAAAAACACCAGAGATCTAGGCTGGATGGTTCCAAGATTCCATGTTTCCAGTGGAAGGTTGGAAGGTTCCAAAAAAATTTTTCGCCATGATTTGCGAAGGAAAAATTCAAGTTGGGAGAACTGCACTTGAACTGGATTGGATTTGTTTTTGTTGGGGACATGTTTTAAAAGTTAAAAGATACCTTAAGTGAAGTTACTGGACAAAAATTGTTTGGCCGCAGGCTTCTTTGGTGATGGAGTAAACAGCGAAAGTCTTGGAGCTTTTTCCAGGAGCTCTTGGAGATCAGATTTTGGAGTCGGAGGTGATCCTGGAAGATCCATTTCCAAAGCATTTTCAAAACGGATCGAAATGGTGACTTTCAGGACTATTTATAAAATTTATAAATGGATGGCCATGAGGTTCCAGCTAAAAATCCATGAAACAACCAGACGTATCATGATGGTTCACCTGATGTAGCTTCATCGTATGTTAACAGCCACGCTTCAACTCTCCTTTCTTTCTATTCTTGCAGAAAAATTCCAATATCCAGATGCTCAATCTATGGTATATTTGCCTACATTTAGCCCCTTTACCTAAACTACCCTTTTATGTAGGTAAAATAGACTATACACTCCGGTAATCTAACATAGCAAATGGAAAATGGACCCGGGTTGAAGATGTATCTCCTATTAAAAAATGGTGGTTTTCCAGCCAGCTATGTTAGTTTACCAGAGGTGTGGGGGGTACTGTTGATGGACAAAATCCTGCACCACCAATCATGATGATTATCCCATTATTTATAGGGTTTTAACCATCCCAGGTGGTGCAGGATTTTGTCCATCAACAGTATGGTAGGACAAGTCAGAATAGCTTTTGCAGCACGACCTGCGACTCGGGATCTCCCAAACCGATGACAGCTTCGGTCAGATGCCCTCAGAGGTGGTCGATGTCGATTTTGGGAGGACTTTTTTCAGCGAAAAGGTAGGGATTTTCAATGGATTTCTGATGTTTGTTTGCCATGAAATGCCATGAAGTCTAGTATATTCTAGTCATAATATGTCATAATTAGATGTGATATATACTTTCTGTTATATATATATATATTTTTTTTGACTCACACGCAACTTTGAAAAGATCTGCGTTTTATCCATTTTTTTCTCGAAAACTAAGGCAATGCTGGAGCNGTTTTATCCATTTTTTTTCTCGAAAACTAAGGCAATGCTGGAGCGAAAATTCTCTCGAGGCAGATGCACAGCCAAACTTGGCCATCTTTCATGGGAATCTAAGGGTGCCCCCCAATGCCAACCCCACCAAGAAATAGCCGGCCTTGTTAAGGGACTATTAACCACCATTGTCCCTTAATAAGGCCTTATTTAGGCCCTCATTTCTTGGGGGGAAACGTGGCATTGCAGGGGTAGATTCCCATGAATCTTCACAGATGTCACTCATTGCCGATGGCAGGAAGCCTCCTTGATTCACCATCACCAAGCAAATCTGAAGAAAGGTCACCAAAATCTGTCAGTAGCCTTAGATACTCTTGATGGCAACCAGAAATCCGGCGATGGTTCACCACCTGAGATATTCAAAAAAAACATGTATCTTAATGGGATGAACTACCAACCTCAACAGGTGAGTTTGCCGGGATTTCTGGTTGCCAGCAACAGCTACTGATCCCTACTGTCCTTCGAGAAAAATCCCATGAAGCTTCTCGAACTCGCTTCTCAACTGCTTGAGGTTGCTCTCCTTTTAGTGTGGTTGCCAAGAAAATACTCTTGGCATATGATGGATGTGATAATGTTTGCTGTTTGGTGGATTTTTTTTTGGGCCGATTCGGAAACTTTCACTGTTTTTTTGTTGTTTTTTTCAAATGAAACATGTTTGTTTTTTGTCGAAATCTTGCTTATGGCCCCCTCCCAGTGGCAAATGAAGATCTGTAGGGGATCCCCTACAGAAATTGTAATAATCCATAGTGGTCACAAGCATCCTGGTCTGGGGGCCAGACCAAATCTGGATACCTTTTTCTTTATGTGTTTTTTTCTTGAAGGTGCTTTCCTGGGTGGTGGTTTCAAACATTTTTTATTTTTATCCCTATTTGAGGAAGATTCCCATGTTGACTAATATTTTTCAAAGGGGTTGAAACCACCAACTAGTTTCGAATTTCCGGAACTATGAACACGAACCCCAAGGTGATTCAAGCCGTTCCCTTTTCATTCCCGATCGTTGGACAGCAATAACCTTTGAGTTTGGGTCACGTGAACTCACCATCCCAAAAAGGGCACGATTGCAGAATTGCCAGGCCATTTAACTACGATGGTTCAGAAATCCCAAACAGCCAATGTGGGATGGTGCTAAATACCCTGTAAATAAACGGGATTTCAACTACCAAGCTCCACTTGAAGTTTTTTTTTCCATCAACAGTATGAAGAGGAAACTACACTCCGCTCCGGTAATCTACCATAGCTGGCTGGAAAATGGACCCTTTAAAGATTCAGATGTATTTCCTACTAAAAATGGGGGATATTCCAGCCAGCTATGTTAGTTTCCCAGAGGGTATTTATTTTTGGATCAATCTTTTTCAGATCCAAGGAGACGATTGAATCGCCATTGGTGTTTTCCGAAGGCCAAATGCCTCCAAAGTGGCATGGATACCGAGCCCGACACATCGAACGAGGTCATCATCAGCTTCTTGTGATTTTATATCGAAGGAGTTGAAAGTGAAAAAGATGGAGGAAAAAAATACTGAAGTGCTTTCTGCAAAAAAGTTGTGTTTTAAACACATTTTTTGGAAGGTTTCTAAATCAGAGTGAATTGAATGTTGTCAATTTTTCAAGAGTATCATTTGCACTCTTTGAATAATGTGCCTCAAGGGGTTTCCCGTGGTTATTTTTCCAAACCCTTGATTCTTTATTGCCAGGTTCGACCAATACATGCAGCGTCCGGACTGGTTAGATACCAAGAGGAAAAACTTGGGGGTTTCCGCAGGAGCAAGGATGTAAATGACTTGTGTAAATCTCACTTAGTCAATGACCCAACCTTCAAACCCTTTGGGATTATATACTTATCTAGTATAGGAGGAATCAGGAACTTAAACTTTTATTATTTCATGGTCGTTTGACTCGGGAGTAATACCTCACTTCATTATGCTTCTTTTCTAACTTGAACATAGCATTCATTGAACTAAAGCTTTGTAAGAAACACTATTCATGCGGGCCTAGCTTCCAATATCAAGCTTGAACTGTTCCAATTTACTGGAAGGCATATTGTTACTTGTTTATGTTCATGCTTTTCAGAAGATTGTGAGCAATTCTAACGAAATGGGCCATTTGGTACACATTTGGGGCACACTTTTGAGATTCAACTTCAACTTCTCCGCTAGTCAGCTTGTTGTGAGTGAACTCCCCCTCGTGTTTCTGCTCAGATCCTAAAATCTCCAAAGCGTTCGGCATCTCAGTTGCTCAGTTGCTCTTGTAGCTTAGAGTCTGTCCTGATTTTTGCCAGCAACAAGAGAAACAAGAAGCTTGACACAGGGACAACACCCTCTCTGTAACTATGACCTGTTGTGATATTTTTTTTAAAAGTGTTTTTACTTCCAGAAAGTAGGGGAATACCGTTGATTTTGTTCAGAAATCCCAAGGCCAAGCACCGTTTGGATGTATGAAATCCTGATAAATCCTGGTAGATCATGGGATATTTACATATATTTACCATATGGATGTTTCCAAAAATAGGGGGAAAACCCCCAAAATGGATGGTGAAAATAATGGAACACCCTATAAAAAATGGATGATTTGGGGGGGATTTTACCCACTATTTTTGGAAACACCGATATCAACTGCTGAGTTTGGCACCCGGATTTGCCCGCGTCTCAGGTCGTGAAACAGAAAAGATCTTGTCCAAGGGGTGCGTTGCCTCAGAACATGGAAGTGGCTGGTTTTATGGATGTATATATTATATATACAGTCACAGAAAAAAACCATATAAACACAGGTAATACAGACACAAATATATAATATATGTGATATGATATAATATTAGATAAGATTGCTAACTCTGCATTGGTTATACACACTACATATTTCTTTTAATATGTATTCATTTGTATTTGCAACTCTTTCATAACGACTTGAAGACCGTCATCATCCATTTGTACAGGAAGATGAAGCCTTAGAACATCAATCACGGGGGGATAGCAAATTGATGTGACAGACAGACTGATGTATTTCCAAGATTTTCCAAGAAAACTTCCAAAGTATAGCTTACTACAACATGCTTCTCAAGAAATGCTGGCAAAGAACAACTATCTCCATGTTATTTGAATGTGGGTTTCCTTAAAACAAACAAACTCCTAAGCAACATTTGCATGCATCTTACATTTCTAGAGGATTTCTGATCTGATCATCCGCCAGGGGCCTCACAACTTACAACATTTCATGAAATTTTCACGCCGAGGGACCGTTCCAATCTGCCTTCAAGGCACGGATTTTGTGGCAGAAAATCCCATGGATTTTGAGTGGCCAAATGCAAGACTGCGAAAAAAGGGTCAAACGGTTGGTCAACCATGTTCGGTTTTGAAAAGGTTTCTTGACAACCAACTTCTTGGTCTGTTGATTTTCGATGTTTTTCGCAACTTCAATCAACTAATAATCAGCAAGTATTGCTGCATCTTTTATTTTGGTTGACAGAAAGAACATACACTCCGGGATCAACTAACATAGCTGGCTGCAAATGCACCCTGAAGATTGAAGATTGTATCTCCTATTGAACATGGGTGATTTTCCAGCAATCGCTATGTTAGTTTACCAGAGGGTATAGCTTTGAGGGTTAACCCTCAACAGATGTTTTGGAACCCGCCCAAAACTTGGCTCTTCTCTACGGCCAAAGTCCTGCAAGTTGGGGGAGAATGGCAGATGATGCAGTCAGATTCGAATCTGCGAATTTTCAAATCTGGTGGCAACTCATTTTTTGTTTTATTCTACCCCTATTTGGGGAAGATGAACCCATTTTACTGATGGGTTGGTTCAACCACCACTGCATGTGAATGCTTCCCTTTTTCGAAGCTATTTTCAGGATGCTTTCGAGACAGAAGACCAGTCCGCCTGGCTTTTTTAGGAGACTTGGCTCTATCGTTTGGGTCACTCTTTTTTTTGTGAAGGTCATTTCATCTTTCGACGACAGTCATAGTGAACGTGGGATGTCTTGGCGAACAGTGAAGCAATAAGAATGCGAAAGGGCGAAAAGAAGGATATAGTATGATATGAGTTATGAGTCATGAGTGTTTCCAAAAATAGGGATACCCCAAAATGGATGGTTTATAATGGAAAACCCTATAAAAACGGATGATTTTCCCATATTTTCGGAAACATCCATATAGTGAGGGATTGGGCTCTGGACTCATATCACGTTGAAACTCTGGAAGTCTTGGCTTCAAATCAAATGCAAGTTGTTCTTGTCTTATAGTTGGGATGGTTGCCCTCAAAGCAATTTCAAATTAATCTATCGTGTAGAATAGATGATGAAGACTCAGTAACTCAGTAATAGCAAGCATTTAACAACAACTAGAAGCCTTAAAGTGGCTTCAGATGCGAGTGTTTTTTTTCTCCTCTTAAGGTCCTTCGTTTTCATCACACAACCCCCTCACAGTTGAACGGGGACGTTTAGTGAAGACAATGACAAATCAGGCACTAATACGAGGTTGCAGATTTGTCCCAAACACATCTGCGGATACAATCTGCCGCCACAGATGGTGAATTTTTTCAAGGATCCAAAAATTTGGTGTGAAACACACCAGAGTTTGGCTGGTTTCTCATTCAGGGACAAATCTACATTCCTGTACCCTCCCTCAAACTAAAAAAAAGCTCCTGAAGATGGTGGTTTCTCCCATGCCGGAATCTCCATTTCCTTCCAGGGGGTCCATTTTCAGGGTCTATGTTAGCTTCAGGGAGGGTAACATTCGCGCCATACAGATATCCCTTTCAACCGAGGCCAGATGAATCACTGCTCGGTTCTATGTCGATCACAGGGTGCGACCCGAAGCCTGGTTGACCGGCGATGATTCCCTGGTTGTTTTAGGGTCTCCCTTGGGATGGTGGGGATGACGCCACCACGGCCCCAGTGATGTGGGGATTTTCAGATGTAACAAATTCAGAATGCCACTTTTGATCATCATCATCATCATCATCATCATCATCATCATCATCAATAATCATCATCATCCTCCTCATCACTATTCCAAACGAATCACTACATCTCAAACCAACACATCTCCTACTCAAATACATCCTCCATGATGGAACTTTTGCAACATTTTTTTCTGCTACCTTCTTTTACCCCTGCTAAACAAAACAACATCAGTTTCTGTGAAAGTTTTCTCCTTTCGTTTCACACCTTTGAGGTCTTCTGATTTCCCGGTCGCTGGGGACTCCCAGAGTGATCTGCTGCGGAAGTTTCCGTTGGGAAAAAAAACAACATTTTTGGCGCCACACAAAATCCGAGGTGAAAGGGTTTCGGCAGTTGGAGAAGGTGGTCTGTCCGTTGCGATGCCTTTTTTTTGGGGAAAAAAAGGGGGGAGATCTGAAGAAAATTGATGGGCGAATTTCGGATGGAACCCGGCAGTGCTGAAAATGCTGTAGAACATACTTAATATACATTTTTATGTTGAAATATAGCAAGTTTTTTTTTGGTAGCTACCAGAAGTTGTAGTTTTTTGATTCTCTGGAAAAAAAACACCTGGGAGATTGCAGTTAAAATGTCCATCCAACAATCCACGTGGTTGTAGGTGTTGGGCCTTGTTTTTTGGGACCCGGGATAAAGTCAGGGGTCACAAGTCCTGGGACCCGTGTTTTTGGGGATGCAACTTGATGCAAATCAAGCCGGCGCTTGCCATTGGCAGATTTGTCCGAAAAAATAGTGCATGAAGTGTGGGGTTGGTTTGATATGGGTGTTTCCAAAAATAGGGGTACCCCAAAATGGATGGTTTATAATGCAAATTTCTACCAAAATGGATGATTTGGGGGTACCCCTATTTTCGGAAACACCCATATACTGACGCATGACCCGTGGTAACGTCAGCATTTGGATTATTCCATTGGCAACTCCAACCTGGCCCCTCAGTTTTTTTTGCGATGGTACAAAACGTCTTGAAAATTGCGGGTAGTCAGCATTGGTGGTCACGTAACTTTCTTCCTCCTGGTTGTTGAAACACTTTTACTTTCACGCATGCTGGATCTACCCTCCCTGAAACTAACATTGCTCTTCATGGCACCTGTAAACTGTGTGGTTGGAAGACGATCCTTTCCTTTTGGGGATGGCTTCCGGAAAGCAGATGCTATATTAATTTCAGGGAGTGTAGTAATTTCAAGTGTGAGTTGTCTTTTCCTTCAAGGGATACTCATACCGCATTCAATTCCAAATAACTACTCCAGCGTGGTCAGACGTATAAAAAAACAGATCCCATGTTAGGGGTGGATGCGCTGCCTGTTCTTGTTTTCCAGAAATTTCGGCCGCCATTTTTGTCCAGGAGAAGATTTTTGACCTCTATCAATGGAGCGAGGCGCAGAGATCCAAACATCTGAACCCACTTGGTTTGTCACAATTCAACAAACTGTTTTCAGAAAATACCCAAGATGCTTCAATTGAGCAATGAAAAAAGGGCCCCTGGTTGTTTAGTTTTTTTTTTTTTGTGGGGGGATTATACCTTCAAGTTATATAGCAATGTAAGGATCCTTATTAAACAACCAGTATTTCATGGAATTCCATAAGGAAACCGTTTTTTTTTTTTTCGTGGCTCATATTGATGCCATCCACGAGTTCCACCGGTGTTTACTGGTGAAGCCCGGTGGGCCGATTTTTGCAGGTCCTGCAAGAAGCAGGTGATGGAGGTAAAGTGGTTGTCCACATCTTAGCCTCGGAGATTTCAGGTATCCATAGAGATCCCATCAGATCATCACTTCCCACTTTTTTTTAGGTCACCAACCCCCAAGCACCAACAGTTCCCACACAAAAAAAACATATTCCAAGAGGAAAAGATTTATGCCCCTCTTTTTCTGAGCGCAGCATAACCAAAAAAATTCCCCCATCCCCCCAAAAAACATTCCAACAAGAACATCTGTGTTTTAACACAACCAGCCATCGGTTTGTGTTGTGTTAAACCTCCCTCTCCGAGGTTTGCCAACCCAAATCCGGTTATGACGAAGTGCCATATCGTACATATGCTGAAGCCTCAGGGGTTTCCATATCCTTTGTTTTTGTTTCTTCGAAAAAAAGAAAAATCGACCCTCCCTAAAACTAACAGCAATTTCGCACCTGAAAATTTATGAACCCCTTCCCCAAAAAGAAACGAGAAAGTATTCCAACCATCCATTTTCAGGTGCAAAATTGCTGTTAGTTTTAGGGGGTTATTTGCGCATCAAGTCAGTCCTTTTTTTTTTCAGGTCCTGAAAATGCGCTCCAAACAGTTGGGGGCCTTGAACATTTTCGATGATGATGATGATTCGATGATTTTTTTTGCAATTTTTGCGGAATGGTAAAATTTGCAGGTAGTTGCGATGATTCACAGCTACCAGCTACCAGACTACCCCAACAAAATCGGCTCCAAAATGGGTCGAGGTCTTTGAGAAAAAACTCCATGGAAGAGCAGTTTCGCAAATCCCTGGCTCCTTGGCTGGTGGATTTTCATCGAAGAAACTGTGGGTTTTTTTTGCTGGTTTGGGTGGCTTTTAACTGGATGCTGAGAAAAGGCTGGATGATGATGATGATGAGAAGGAGGAGGAGAAGAAGGAGGATGATAAAGATGATGACAACAATGGTCAAGCTGAAAACACACAATTTGACAGGATTGCTTCCGACTGGTCCACGTTTCATAAGTATGCAACCTCCCAGATCCCAATGAAAGCTAAAACTCCGGTCTCACAACAAAACACAGAAAAAAACATAATATATACATATATGCATTGGCCATCAGTCATGGAAATTCTATGATATTGTATGACCTTTTTTTTCTGTACATTTGTACATTCTTGGCATCATTTTGGCATCCCTGTCCTCAGTTTACTCTCCTGAACATGCCCGAACATGGTGGAGTCTGGTCCCAAGAAATCGGTCTTTGAAACAGACATGACAGACAGGGACAAAACGGAGCTGAATCAGCAGATGCTTCTGTGCCCCCACAGGCGCAGACAAGTCAGTGCTGCTAAGGTTCTTCCTCTTCAAGAAGTCTTGGAAGATCAACAGTTCTATTATATTGTCATGGAAAAGGCCGGGGTCTCGGGATTTTTCCCATCAATTTGAGTTACAACCAAACATTTTTTTTTCGAAACTTGGTTTGTTATTAATTCACACCCACCCCTCTTTTTTTTAAAAAAAGGGGGAACCCACNTAAATTTAGGGCTCCGAGGTACGTGTCCGGGTTGCCTCCTGGCACGTGCTTTAGTGAACCACTTACTCGGTTTGCCCCAGCGTTTCGCCATAGCTTGCACCTTTGGCGCCAACACGACTTTCTCCTGACCTTCTTTGCGGAGATCCTTGAACTACGCCTAAGCCACCTTCTTCACCTCCCTGGCATCGTCGCCTACGGCGACAGAGACAGCGAGCACGTCGTGCTTTGTCCAGTGCCGGGAAAAGGGGGCCTTTTTCACGAAGACAGCGGAAGGCAGCACGGATACTTTTGTCACATCATACCGCTCCTCAGGTGCCAAACCTGATGTCGCAGATGGACACTACACCGTGGATTTGCACCAGCTGTCAGAAGAAAAACTCATACAGAGCCGAGTTTTGCGATCAATGTGGTACTTCATGGAGCTGGTCGCTGCAGCCTGGTTACTCCTCTTGGAATGGAGGCCAGTGGCAAGATCAGCCGAAGACACCGAGACGCAGAAGCAGCTCCAAGAACCGTGGAAAAGGCAAAGGATATGGAGGCAAAGCGCAGGGAAAAGGCAAAAGCAAAGGGAACAATGGGGACGGAGATTTCTCAGGACTTTCCAGTTCCTCACCTTGGCAGCAATCCTCAGCTTTGGAAACTTTGGGAGTTCCAGCACCAGAGATGTCGCAACGAGCCCAGCCGCAAGCCAGCACAAGACAAGTGGATGGCCTCATCACTGGACTTCGTGCACACATGAAGAGCTTGGGACAAGAGACCTGCCCAGAGATCGAAGCATATCTAGCGAAGTGCTTGGGAAATGGCCCGCAGATCATCAAGCAGGCAAGTCAGAGGTTGGAAGCTTCTGGAAAAGCTGCTGCCAAAATCAAGGTGGAACTTGCACAGCTCCGAGGAAACTGGCAGAAGTTCCAGAAGAAGGTCGAAGAGGAGTATATGCAGCAGAAGAACAAGTTCATAGAGCGGCAGAAGCAACTACAAGAGGGACTTCAAAAGGCGGAGGAGGAATATACTCAGGCACAAGAGGCACTACGAGAAGCTGCCAAAACGGGTCAACCAGAAGAGTCTGCCCTTGCCGGTATCACCAAGCCTCCTTTGAATCCTACGGAAGCCGAAGCTGCTCAAGATCAGCGAATGGAAGGTACTCCCAAGCGCACCCACGAGGCGATCATTGTGGAGGACGACGACCACGTCATGAAGAAGTTGAAATCTCCCATCAAGGTGGAGGAATCGCCAGGCAAGAAAAACTTGGGAGCTTTGGATTTTTGATTGGCCGGCATGACAGTTGCTACAATGTACATGCCAGACGGCCGAAATTCTTTTGCTTGGTCGAAGTGAAGACAATCGATGATGATTCAGCACCTGTTTTGATTCGAGGTGCAATTTCCCAGTGGTGTGACCTGAGACCGCCAATCAGTTGTCAGACAATCACACCACCTCTTCCTGTTCCGCATCTACCCCATACTTATGGACCACGTCAGGCTGAGTATGTGGCAAACTTGATGCGTTTTGACTTAGAGACAAGTCGATGTAATGAAGCCTTTGAACAGTGTCTGTGGGATGAGACATTAGCACTCTTTCCATCGTGAAGCCGATCAAACCACAATTCCATGGGGTAATGTTGTGCGCCAACTTGAAGGCAGCACACTATGGACTCTTTTTGGCATTGATGAAGGTGAGATCCACAGTGGAAGTATCGAATGGACGGGTACCATGCCTCGACAAGGCATGCTCTCATCCCTGTCGTCAGAAGAAGAGCATGATTTCTTTGACTCAATGGCCGGCGACTGTCAGAGTGCCGTCACTTTTCTTCAGCAAGTTGAATTGCAGGATGGTTGCCTTGAAGTATTCTCATATGGGTTCTTTGAGAATTACCAGGGCATGCGTTCTGTCCAAATACCAGTCATTCATTTGGAGTCTTGGAAACAAAGAGTTGAAAATCAATGGGGTGACTTCAAACATGCACATCCCTTTGCAATCCATGTTGTTCGTTCTCAGCCTGCAGAACCTCAGCCTGGAATACATGTCATTGTACGGCCTATCGCCAACCCTGCCAACTCCCATTACCTCTTAGTGGACCAGATCGATGAATCCCCACTTGACAGGAATGACAGGACAGTTGTTGCGGTGTCCCCTCAACCAAATGGTTATGAGCTCATGTTGGCGAAGCACAATGACATCAATACTGTTTCGCCACGGACTATCATTAAGCTGGACAACATTATCTGGCCTCTACATCGGGTTTTACCAGCCCAAGATGGTCAATACTGGCGAATCTTGCATGATTTCGATGAGGACCACAGCGTGCTTTTGCAAGACCACATTGCTGTCCATCGTTCTATTCAGGACAACTCTCCGAACAACCATCCTGGCCAATTGCATGAAGCACACTCCTTGCACTCCCATGTCTCTGACCGCTGGTGTGGTGGAAGGAGTGTTATTCATGGCGATCATGGTGAGGAAGTTCTTTCTTTTATGCAACAGCATGCGCTTTCCACTATCACTGCTGAAGACGATGAGGAGATTGAGATTTCAGAAGCTGCGTGGGATAGTTTTTGTGCAATTTGCCTCTTATCGCCTGAAGACCCTGATCAGTCTTGGACCCTCATGTCCCACGGTTTGCTACAGGAACACTACGACTCTCGACCGGTTGAAGTGAGCGTCTTGACCCTCCAATCAGTGACAGCTGCCTTGAGAGCAGTTTGGGAGGATGTTCCACATCGTGCTCGACTACATGTCATCAGACCGAATCCAGAAGATGGTCCCTATGCTCACATCATTTTGGAGTTTGTTTCCTTTGCACCGCCTGATCCGATGGCAGTCCCCATACTCCGACGAATTTTCCGGAATGGGCATCCGCAATGTGAATCAGCCTTCCATTTCGAAACGGCCCACGCTTATGATCTCTATGATCAAGCTGGTCTTTTTACCATATGCTCTCCATGGGCTGACCACGAATGCCGACTTCTTCTCAACGGCATTCAGTTACGTGAGAATCTTCCTTTTCATTTGCGGCCTGGTTCTCTTCTTGACATCCACGTTGACTCTCTGCCACGCCCATTGCAAGATGGCACAGTCGATCATTCGTGGAATATCGGAGACTTTGACAATGCTGATATGGATGTAAACAGTCTCATGCAGAGCATGCGTCCGTCCAGGCCCCAAGGAACAACACTCTTCCAATTCTACCACCTTGAGAACGAGAACTTTCAGGTGGTTATTGAAGACACAGAGACACGTGATCTTGAGACTGTGGTGGAGAATGCACGCTTTCTTCCGACCGATGGTCCTACATCTATTCGCACCTTTCATTGGGTCTCCAGCCCACCAAATCACATCAATGGTGGATCCAATGTATACATCATGGAGCTCCGTGGTGACTCTCCGTTTCGCCTTATGAATGATGATGTACTTTGTCTGTATGAAATCACCATCGAGCAGACAGGCCCCAATGGAGATGGCAGTTCTAAGACGCGAGTACTCTGGACACCTGGCATTGCATCCAGGGAGAGAATACTTTTTCATCTCAGAGTTGCCGACCTGTGCAGAACAAAAGATTGCCACATCTCAGTCAATGGCATCATTTGGCATGAACATGATTCTGTCATTCGTCACTTCCGTGATGGTGATTCTATCCTTCTTCGTATCAAGATTGATCAAAGTGAGTCCATCCTTTCCACTCGATGTGACCTCCAAAGTTATGAAGCAACCGAACGGCAGAGACGAGTATTTACTAACTCCTCAGGAAGTGATGACACTGGTGACTCTCGTGAATCTCCCACACCCACCAGTGTACGCAGCCGATCTCGTGGAGGAAACAGATCTGCATCCGATGACCTACTGGCAGACCCAGTTCTTACTTCGGACGGTGATATACCAGATGAATCTGCAGAACCCGAGGAGGAAGAGGAGCAATCCCTCCTGCAGTTGGCCAGACCTCGTGTTGCCATCGAGCTTCAGCGTTCCTTACCTTCACCCTCTATCATCACATGTGACTTTACCCCGGTTCGAGAAGTTTCAACAGTCATCGAAGGGATCCCTTGGATTTTATTGGATTTTGACTCCTTCGCTGCTCTCAATCCGGCTTTTGAGGCTGTTCGGGCCTGCGTTGATGAGTGGCAAGGCGAACTTCCCCACTCCTATCACCTCTATACAGATGGCTCATTTCACAAAAACAAGCCTGACATTGGTGGTTGCGGTGTCGTCCTTATTGTCAACACTGACCTCGGCCCTAAATGTGGTGGAGTTCTATCCAGAACATGTCGTCCTCTTTCCAAGGCCCATTCTTCCGAATCAATTGCTATGCTCTGGGCTACCTGCATTGCAGCACAACTCAGTAGCTTCCATCAGCAACACTTCCATGGGTTTCCATTCTTTTTGGAATTTGGCTTCGATGCTCAAGTTGCTGGGCAGCAGTGTGCCGGAACATGGACCTCCTTTCAACACCCTTTGGTACAGAGGTTCAGCCGCAATTTGATTTACCTCCTTCAGCACCGACATGGCTTTCAATCCATCCAGTGGACCCATATCCGTGCACATCAAGGACATCTTTGGAATGAGACTGCTGACCTCTTGGCCAATCATGCCCTCAAGTACCCTGACATGGTACAGCCATCAGACCTTCTTTACGTATTGATGGACAACGAGCCCATCATGACGGGGATGGATTGGATATGGGCTCTGGAACAGATGGAGAAACGGGATCCTTCACTGCCATCTCTCTTTGGTGACCACCTCTATCACTTCCGGTATCCTGTTCCTTTGAGTGCCTGCACCACATGCCACTTTGGCATCGCCTCTGGTGATGAAGGCATTTCACCAGACCCACTACCACATTTGGTTGAACTCTCCGTTGCGACCTACAACGTACTCACTCTGGAGACCAGGAAAGACAAATGGATTGGCACTGGACACACGGGTCGACATCTTTCCTTGCTCAAGCAGTGTGATGAACACTGTCTCCACATTGTAGGAGTACAGGAAACTCGTGCCCTGAAAACTACCAACCGGATCAATCCTTATTATCACATTGTCACCTCTCCATGCCGAGCTGATGGGCACTATGGAGTTCAAATTTGGCTGCATCATTCCAGGCCATTTGCAGACGGCTTTCGATCCTTCAAGGAAGATGACTACCGCATTGTGTGGGCTACTCCCAATGTTTTGGCCATTAAAGTCATTCATCCCGCACTCCATTGCCTTGTGATTGCTGCCAGAGCTCCCACCTCAGACAAACCTCTGCAGGAGCTCAAAAACTTTTGGAATTCCATCACCTCACATGTGATTGCCAAATTTCCTGGTTGGAAGATGATCCTTCTATGTGACTCCAATTCACATGTGGGGTCGTGTGTCTCTACCTCCATCTCCTCCTTTGGGAGCGAACCTGAAAATCCTGCAGGTGAAGTATTCCATGATTGGCTACTCCGACAACAATTTTGGCTTCCATCCACATGGGAGAACGTTCACCAAGGTGACCACTTCACGTATGTCACACCGAATGGGCTTCACCAACATCGTTTGGACTTCGTTGGACTTTCACAGAATTGGCACTTGGATTTGGTGACCACTTCTGTCGCTCATTCTTTGGACGGTAGCCTCTCTCGTTGTGACCACTTTGCAGCTGTGTGCCATTTCAAGGCTAAGGCCACCACACCTCCTGATAACGGAGATCGAATCCGGAAAGGCCCTTCTTTCGATCAAGCAGCCACCGCTGACTTCATTCGTGACAACCCTTTACTCTTTGCTGATATTGCCAATGTCCCGTGGCATCTCAATGTTCACTGTCATGCGACTGACTTGGCAACAGCTACAATGGACTTTCTGAGCCCTTTGCTCCCTCGGTCTATGAGAAAACCCAGGAAGCGGCATCTTGGAGATTTCACTTGGAGCATCTTGAATTGGAAGCGGCAACTACGCAAACACCAGCTTGCTGTTGATCGTCAGCTCAAATTCGGTCCTCTCAGAGAAATTTTTCGGGCTTGGCGCTGGTCAAAGCGCGGTTTTCACCTGCCAGATGGCCGTTACAGCCACTGGCTGAAAATGCTGCATCTAAAAAGAGCCCTCTTGGAGCACACTCTCCGAAGAGTCCAGCCACTCCTGCAGCAGATGTTGAAGCAGGATGATGCACATTACTATGGACAGCTGGCAGCACGAGCTGGTCGCATTGAGACTGAAGAAGGCCTCCGTGGACTTTGGAAGGAGGTGAAGAATGTGTTACCTCGTTGGAAAGCCCGTCGCACCATCCAACGCTACGACATTGATGATGAACTTTGTCAACACTTTGCCAGCCTTGAAGCAGGAAGTGTCACCCCTTTCCACGATCTCTTTACTCGATGCATTGCGCATCAAAATAGCCGAATCCTTGAAGACACTTCCCAGCGCTACCAGCTAAATGATCTGCCCACTCTGTTCGAGATTGAGCAAACCTGCCGCAAAACAACGCTTGGTCGTGCTGCTGGGCTTGACAGGATCATTCCAGAGATATGCCGGAATGGGGCATCCAGTATTTCACGGCATGTACATAACCTGGTTTTGAAGATCACCTGCAACCAAGCCGAACCGGTTTGGTATAAAGGCGGTCAGATCTGCCCAATATACAAGGCGAAAGGCCCTCTAGATGACCCAGCATCATATCGTGGAGTGGTTCTCTTGGACATCTTCGGGAAGAAGTTTCACGCTTGGTTACGGGGGCGTCTATTACCAGTTCTTCAAGGACGACGTACTCCAGGACAGTTGGGAGGACTGCCCAGCGAACAGACTATGACTGGATCTCATCTTTTGCGAGTGCACGGACAGTTGGCCCGCAGTTTGCATGTCAGCTCTGCGGTTATCTTCGTTGATGTACGTGCAGCCTTTCACCACATGCTCCGGGAACTCATTTTCCTACAAGGAGAGCCGGGACTGCACATTGATGAAGTGTTGTCCCCAGAAGATTTTGACCTGCAGGCTTTGTCGGATCTTCTTTCTCAACGATGCCAGAGTCAACCCTCAGACCTTCCGGTGCCACTCCGGCGCTTAGCCGATGATGTTCACCGCCACACATGGTTCATTCAGCAAGGCACATCGATTGGAAAACAGCAGGTGGTTGCAACGGTCAGGGGGACCCGACCAGGATCGCCAGTCGCCGATGTGGGCTTCAATTTGTTGATGAGTGACATTTTGGATGAACTACATCATAAGCTACAAGATGATGAGCTTATTTCTTCGCACCTGCTCGAGTTCCCAGTGGCCATCCCTCCCATCACATGGGTGGATGACCTGGCAGTTCCTATCGTGACCATGAGCCCGGCTGATCTTATTCCCATCACTCGCAGAGTCTTGCAACATATTCACCAGGTGTTCTATGGCAAAGGACTGCAGATCAATTATGCCAAGGGCAAGACCGAAGCAGTCGTTATGTTTCGTGGTCCAGAAGCAGATCGGCGCCGCTTAGACTTCTTCTCGGAGACACAAGACACCTACATTACTACCTCAACTGACACCCACGTCTTCAGGGTACGTGCAGTGGCAAGTTACAAGCACTTGGGTGTTCGATTTCAGATGGACGCAGATCTCGATCATGAATTGCAATGTCGCCTTGGACAGGCACGCACTGCCTTTCATGAGGTTCGACGCCCCATTTTCGGCAATCGGC